>BQNB010104968.1:0-20710 GCA_026074375.1 Tanacetum coccineum
AAGTCGTTTTAATTATAAAAATCACCTAAAAAATCGTCTTAAATATAATCTTTATAAAATTCATTTTAATCATGGTTGTCATTTAATAGTGTATCGCATCTTACCCATATAAATTACTTTAAACATCTTTTTTTATAATTATAAAATTTATCAAAAACAAGCATTTAAAAAAATTATTATCATATCTTATTCATAAATATTATCTAACAGAAAATAGTTTTGTCACTCAACCAATTATCATATTGTTTCAAAATTTATTGTAAACATAGTTTTTCTTAAAAGAGACATGTCCACATGAGTGTTGTATTCATAAAATCATTTCAATATAGTTTTCCCCAAACACCATCAAGATATACTTCAAAAGGTTTTCATAATTCAACATTAATATAAAATATGTTACTCAAACAAGGATATTGTAATACCAAAAGAGATTGTAAAATACCATAAAGACTCTAACAAAATTTTATTGATTGAAAGCGAAAGAAAGTACCATGAACCATAGAGTCAGAATAACAGTGAAACGAACATGCTCAAGAGAATTTCATACGAAGACATTACGAACCAAAAGAAGAACGTAAAGACTAATCCGTACTTACGATCAAGAGAAAATCCATAGAAAAGCGTTAGTACTAACATGCCGCAACATGTTACGAAAACCAAAGGATATAATAAGTATGGAGTCATGATCAGCACTAATATGTTAGGAACAATTAATGCTTAAAAGAAAATGTTGATACTCATACGAGTAGTTAGTACCACGAAAGAACTAATGAAACATACCAATATCCAAAGAAGCAGATCCGAACAACCAATATTAATTAGGACGCCGAATAGAAAAGTTAGATCATCCATAACATCATGGTACAAACAAGGGATGCTAAAATGAGGGTTATATATATCCGAACGAATAATCGAGCAGACGAACAAACTCCATAATCGTAATAATTGCAATAACAGGTATCCGGGGTATCCGCAAGCGGTAGATAGAAGGGGAAACTTACTAACTTCATAAGTATTCATAACACAACCACACATAATATCACATCTTACACTACCAACTAACAAGCAAACAACGATCAATGTAATCATGGTCACAAGTCTACGTGTGTGATGCCTTTATAATTATGTTGGTCACCATAATTATAATTGCATCCTTTCATACGTATACCTACTTCCAAGACTACACCTCTTAATGATAACACACATATAAGCACATAAACCACATTGCACATCTTAAACCACTCCAATATAACACAGAAAAGGATACTCCATCAAAGAAATACTTACTTATATAAAAATAAAATTGAAATGACATAAAGGAATGAAAGTCTCGTAGTGCCTCCAAAATACAAAATATCCTAAAGAAATAATCAATAGCATCGTGACGAGGTAAAAGACGGAATAAAATTATGTTGGGCGTCGCTTGAGTTTGACTTTTCCTTCGCAAGAGTCACCCGACTCTGCGGGTCCTGGCCTGCTACGAGCATCCGACAAGAGATCTGAGTCGGCCTCCTTCTCCCTCTTCTAACTAACCTTCCTCATTCGGTTCCTCGTGAGGCTCCTCCTCAATTGACTCCTCTTTTGAATCATAAGCTATCGAGTAGCCCGTAGGTCGAAATAAAACTCAAAGAAAGCAAGAATACAAATACGCCTAGGTAGCTAAACATATAGATTCTATTACGGTTAGAGAGAGACATGACTAAAATAATAAAGAAGGGTATATACTATTAGATTACAATAATGAATTAGTATATATATATATATATTATATAGTAGTAAACAAATTAAGAAAAATTAAAGTTTTTGAATAGCGAGAAAGTATAGCAGATACGTACATAAACACTTAAGCCCTAAAATGCAACTATATGAGGGACTCCTAGGTTATAGTCTTGGCCTCTATAACAAAAGGCTCTGATACCAATCTGTCACACCCCGCCAAGGAGGAAACACAAGGCGTAACATCATGGATATCATCACAACACAATGGTGTCAACAATAGAGAATCACTACATGCATAACTAAATATAAAAGACACGATGTGTCATGACAATACCGAAAACAAAAGAACAACATCTTGTATTAATGAAAAAGGGGTCTCATCAATACAAAGACAATGTCTCACAAACCTATTAAAACTCATAACATTCAAGAATTCATGCAAACACTTATGAAATAAAAACAAATGAGAACTTCCAATGCCATCCTAATGGTCTCTCTAGCCACTTTCATTAACTTCAACACCTTCATAACGCTCACCTGAAAATGATGCTTAAAACGTCAACACAATGGTTGGTGAGAGTCATAGGTTTTGCGACACCAATACAAGATTTAAATCAATCACTGTGATTATAAAAAAAACAAAACATGGCAGGACAATTAAGCTGACTATCATACATGCTAACATGCATTCGTCCCAAACAAGCAACCACAAATGGGACGGAACGTGTCCCCCGATCCATAACATGCACATTTAGTCACGGGGAGGAATGCTATCCCCAAATCTCAGACTCTTGGTACCGTAGCACACACAAGTTCATACCCACACCACGTAGGCGAAACCTCTTGCCCACAAAGTAGGCGAAGAACAATGCAACATCATACAACATGCAGCACATAACATATAATATCTACTTAAAAGTCCATGTGTAACTTGAACCATATAATCACAGAATCAAAACATTTCAAAACATATTTTTCATCACTTCCATCCCAAGAAAACATAGTAAAATGGGACTATGAAACTCACCTGATGCTCAGCTTACTCGACAAGATCTTGCACACAATCTAATCATAACAAAACACAAGTTACACTCGGTTAGGCAAAAGCCCAAGCCAATGTAACAATAACATGATGGACCTCTAAACCTAACACTAAGTTTATGATCCTTTATATGTATCTTCCAAATCATTTTCATACTCTATATAGTCTTAACCATTAACTTCTAACTTTTTGGTTTTCGACAGAAATTTGTAGTTACTTTACGACCACAAATAAAATACTAAATCACCTAATTGATGGTTTTCCTTACATTTCCTAGTTCCCCAATGAGTTGTGAGCTACTGTAATTTTTTAGAAAAAAATAATATTAAGTGGAACTATTTTATAAAAATTCATCTTTGCAAAGTACTTAGATTCAGATCTGATCGAACCATTCAAAAGTTTGACTTGACCAGACCTATTTAGACACTTGGGAAAATTCTACAAAAATTCAAGAAATTCATAAACATCATGAACTTACTACAGTAGGAGTTTCGTTTATTAAAACAAAGTTTTGATATGGATTTTAACCTCATAAACACAACTCAGAATCTTAACCGGATTTACTTTTTCGACCACTTTTCTTGCGAAAATTATTTGACAAACTTCTCGACCTCAAAACCTTTCGGAGCCGTATTTTTCAGAAACTAGACTCGCTAAACTTATCAATAGACATAAGATTCATCAAAAATCTCGTTACCAATCATGAGATAACATTCGAACAAGATGACTCAAAATTCTGCTCAACCCTAAATTCAATTTTATCGTGTTCTAACTCTAACCGAATACATCAAATGATTCTAATTAAACCCTAAACACTTCTAATTAAGTTTAACATTAAAAATTTACAGATTTTTATGAACCCTAATTTATCCATCACTTTATTGTTACATGAACCGAAAAGAAAGTTAAAACAATTAGTGTTTTTAAACATACCTTGATCCTTAATTCCTGAAACCTTAAATCACCAAATTGATCTTAAATAAAAAAAACTTTTTTTTCTCTGCTCTTGGTTCGTCCGGGTTTTAAAAAAAATAGGGGTGAAGGGTTTGTATTTATAGTGAAGGAAAAGAGATTTAGATAATTACCAAATTAGAATTCTACTTTTACTAAAATTAGTTTTTCTCTTTTTTTTTCTCTTAAACCGGCCGAACAACCTTTTTTATTTTTTTATTGTTTTTTTTATTTATTATTATTTACACAAAAACCCTTTGAATTTTGTTATTTTTATAAAACCTTTATTTATTTAGACATCCTTCTAAATAAAACTAGTTTTAAATACCTAAAAAAAATAAATTCATTTCATACTTTATTTCTCTAACTTAATAATACTAAAATCTACTAACTAAACTTCTAAACAAAATTTTCTATTCTCGCGAATTTCTATTATCTAAATACGTATACATATACATATAAATACGTACACACGTAAAATTTTACCATTATTTTCATTGTCACCAAATGTGAACAAAATGAAATACCCACATTAACCATAAATTAAATCAAAATGAGACGATCATGCTCACAGATTGATAACCAACTCATATAAAATCACATAAACACATAATTACTATAACACATAATGAAACTCAAGTCAATACTAACGGTTGACTAACCTGCTCAAAGCACAGTTGTCACAGTATATCCTCCTTAGGAAAATCTCATCCTGTGATTTAACTACTAGATTCACCAGTATTAGCAACAAACAGTTGGGGATGCCTAGCTTTCATATGGTCCTCGCGTTCCCATGTGAACTTAGGGCCACGTTTTGAATCTCATCTAACTTTCACGATCAGAAAACCACTGCTTACAACTTCGCTTGCCCATACAAGGGTACAAATAGCAGTATAACAACTCCAAGCAAAAATGAACATCCAACTACATGATCATCGCCCGTCTTCGAGGAAACTCGTCAAAAACCTTAAGTTGTGTAACAACGCCATTCATAACCTAACCCCGCAGCTCATCAAACAAGAACTATCTTGGAACTAAGTTATTAGTTGTTACAAAGCTCAATGTTTTTGAAGAATCGACTAGACTTTGAGTTTATTCAAAATATAACATTAACCAAACCACATAAGAGCATTTAAGGGTGCACTAAAGTCTGCCAGTTACCCTATGTGTCCAACTTTACTTAGTACTTCCAACGATAGCTTGCTCAACGAGCAAGTGTGGATACCTAGTTTTTATGAAATCCTCATGACCTCACTTTGAGTTCCAATGAACTTAACTATCATAATCCTACTACGCTTCAAACTTTTAACCTCATGATCAATAATCTCAACAGGTTCCTCAACAAAACGAAGAGTTTTGTCTACCTTAATTTCTTCTAAATGCACATGCAGATTTGTATCCGCTAAATACTTCTATAAATTTGAAACACATCAATTACGCTACAAAATTATTGAGACAGTCTCAATCAATAGGCCATAGGACCGATCCCTAGGACCGATCCCTTTAATGATCTCAAATGGTCCCACATATCTTGGTGCTAACATTTCTTTCTTTCCAGAATGCACTACTTCTTTCCCAGACGACCCTTCCAACATCACTTTATCACCAACTTCAACTCTAAATGTTTACGCATATTGCCAACATAGCTCTTTTGGCAATCTCTAGCTGCTTTGAGCTTTTCTTTAATCAATATCACCTTATTTGTTGTCTCTTGTACCAATTCTGGTCCAATCGACCGAATTTCTCTAATTTCAGCCCAAAGAACATGTGACATACACTTCCTTCCATATAACGCTCCAAATAGAGCACATCAAACACCCGAATGATAACTAACTAGTTATTTATAGAATAAACTCCCAGTAAGGTTAAGGAGTATCCTAATTGCCACGAAAAAAAATCAATCACGCACTCTCTCAGCATATCCTTCAAAGTCTGAATGGCACGCTCACTTTGTCCGTCCGTTTGAGGATGATAAGTCGTACGCATGTTTTAGCCGTGTTCTTAATGCCTTCTGCAATGTCTACCAAAGCCGCGAAGTAAATCTTCCACCACGATCTGAGATGATCGACACATGCACTCCATGCCTTGTTACTATCTCATTAGTGTAAAGTCTCACCAAATTCTCCATTTTAAAATCTCACGTACTAACCATGTAATGGGCATTCCTTTATCAGTCTATCGACTATTACCCCAATTCGAAACAAACCCACTACTTGAACTTGGCAATCTTGCTAATGAAATCCTTAGTTATTATATCCTACTTCCGACTCGGGTAGCCCTAGTTGTTTACAAATTAAACCCAAGGTCTTTGATGGTTTGTCCAGCATTCACCTTTAAACAAGTCAAACAATTGCTAACATAGGTAGCAATATCCTCACCATACATGCCACCATACAAGTTCTAGGTCAATAGTACGCTGTATCCGCTCTCGAATCCTACCAAGTAACCTTGATGCATACCCCGATCCCATCATTAATGTCCTTACATCACCTATTAATGAAACCCATAATAAATACATACCTCCACCTTCCTTCCTTTCCATTAGTTGGTCCAGGCCACACAGCATTTCTTCTATCGCATTCTCTACCTTGCCTCTTTGCATAAGTACACAACCTAATCCTTGATTCGACGCGTCGCAGTAAACTACAAACTCTTTGGATCCATCAGGCAATGACAATATTGGTGCATTTCACAAATTTCCCTTTCACGTCTAAAAGCTTTCCTCTTGTTTCCTTGCCCACTCTCTACTTCTATCTCTGAGTCAGTGAAGTAAGAGGTTTAGCAATCTTAGAAAAATTTACTATGAAACATCGGTAGTAACCTGCCAATCCCAAGAAAGATCGTATCCCAGATGGCGTCTTAGGTACTTTTTAATTCTTCATTGCTTTTATCTTACTAGAGTCTATGTGAATATCATTGTTGTTAACCACGTGTCTGAGAAAACGCACTTCTTGTAGCCAGAATTCATACTTGGAAAACTAGGCAAACAACTTTTCCTTCTTCAGTAGCTCCAACACCAACTTTAAATGAACCTCGTGATCCTCCTGTAGACCTTTGATAGAATCAAGATATCCATCGATAAACAAATGAAAATTTTTTGTCTAAATACGGCTTGAACGACCCGTTCTAAGTCTATGAAAACCGTTGGTGCATTGGTTAACCCAAAAGGCATAATCGTAAACTCAAAGTGTCCATATCGCGTCCTAGATGACGTTTTAAGAATATTTCCTCCATGTACTCTTAACTGATGGTAACCGGAACGAATATCTATCTTAGAGAAATAACGCGAAACTTGTAACTGGTCGAACAAGTCATCGATCCTGGGGAGATTCTTTGTGTTCAGCTTGTGCAACTCTCGATAGTCTATGCACATTCGGAAATGAACCGTCCTTCTTTTGAACAACACAGGTGCTCCCCACGGAGAGTGACTTGGTCGAATAAAACGTATATCAACGACTTCTAAGGGTTTTGAATTTTTTAGTATGCGTGTCGGGTTATATTGCGTTGTTTTGTCCTTCTAGTTCGTCAGCTGATTTTTGAGGTTGCCTAGTCCTTTCATGACTGATGTTTGGTTTCTGAGAATTAGTGTGTGCAGTTTGTGTGTTGGATCCTTCCTATAAATTAAGTGATTTTTTAGTTTATAATCTGCACTGATGTCCGTTGATATTGGTTTTCTATTATTGTAGTATGTTGTTGTCTAGTTTTTTATAGGGCTTTGGTTGGTGTGTAGAAAATCACGATGTGATTTACAACTAAGTTTTATTAAACAGTTAAATCTATCTTATTTTAATTGACTGCAAAGTAATTACGAAAAGTTGATTTAAAAATGTATTCAATGGAACAAGTCTGTTATTATAACTGTTTTAGTTTCTTATTCAATCATACATGTAATATAGATGTTGTTGAGGTAAATCATATGTGATTCGTACATGAATTACATGTGATTTACGCATGAATTACATGTGTTTTGCAGTATTTTTATACTTGAGTTTCTATTATGTTTATTACACATCACATGATTTGTATTGAATACATTTTTGAGAATGTTGAGTATTATGTTATCGCTTAAACTCAAGACATACTAAAATAAAAAAAATGTATAATTCCATAACAAAAAGAATTCAATTCAATCAAATGAAAGTGGCATTTTTATATATTCAATTAACAATGTTTAAAATAATTTAAAGATATTATAAAGAAAAATGAAAAGTAGATTTCGACAATGTTGACATTTCTTTTTCGGCTCCACCAATAACAAAGAATGTACCATTCAATAACAAGAGAAATCAATGTATTCAACTAAAAGTGCATTTCATATATTCAATTAACAATGTGTAAAAAAATTTAAATAAATTGTAAAGAAAAATGAAAAGTAAATTTCGACAATGTTGACATTTCTTTTCGGCTCCACTTTAATTTCAAGTGATTTTCTTCCATTCTTCCATCATCTTCCTTGCACATCACATTTGTCTCGAGCCCGTGACAAATTTTTACATAAAATTTCTTCAGGTTCTGCAAATACAACACATAGTACCATAAAACAACATAGGAAATAAAGAACTAATTTTCAGATTTGTTTCATGTATAAATCATATGTGATTTACATGAATCACATGTGACTCATGAAAATCACACGTGATTTAGGATAATCAAATACTGAATCACATGTGATTTACTCTTTCATACATCAAAATTCATTCAAATTTGGTTCAGTCTATAACAACAAAGAGCAAATCACATGTGATTTATATTTCCTTATAAAAACACTACAACACCATAATCACGTGTAATTTGTCCATTTCTATATCAAAATAGTCTCATTTAATTCATTCAACGACAATAAGGAGCAAATCACACGTGATTTACCTTTTTTCATAACAAAACACTACAAAACCAGAATCAAGTGTGATTTTCCCTTTTCTATATCAACATAGTCTTATTGATTCATTCAACAACAATAAGGAGCAAATCACACACGATTTACCTTTTCTCATAACAAAACAATGCAACAGAAGAATCACGCGTAATTTTACCTCTAATTTCTTGTGCAACATTATCTGGATCTGCAACTTCTGGTAGATTATCATCTCCATCTAATTCAAGCTCATTCTCTTGTTCAATAACGTATTTGTTCTGATCTAATCTGTTAGACGACTTCTATAAACATCAATTAAAGATTTCATCCATTTTATAACAAGTGATTAATATGTTTATTTATTTGATGTATTTGTAATTTATGGCGATCGACGGTGGTTGTTATGAACTCCGACAATGTTTTCTGTTGATTTACGGTGTTTTACGATGATTTACCGTGATGTGTGATGATGTTTCAGTGATTCACAGTAGTTGAATGAATCCGGCGGTGTTAATAGTTTTTTCGGCGAGTGGTTTGAAGTTTTTCGCGAGGGTTATGTGATAACCCGGTAATTTGCCCAGGGGTTTAAGTATATAAAATTTTATAATTTCTTATTTTGAAGTCTATCGATCTCGTCAGTTTTCCTGATGAACGCTGAGAAAGTTGACTTCAGTTTGACTAGATTTGGCATAAAACGGTTACGGTTTTAACCGAGATTTGATGGAGTTTTGAGTTTGTAATGAAATCACTTTGATTTTTTTGTTTTCTGTTTTTGAGTGGTTTTGAGGTTTTCAGTGCTTTCCGGGAAGTTTTCTCGCGTCTAGCGAAAAATCGTCACGCAACGCGTACCGGCACGACAGTTTATTTGAGAGTGGAGATTAAATAAATCTAGGACTGTGTTAATGGGTTTATTTATTTAATAAATTCATGGTGATAAAATAACGTTGGTTTAAAACGTAAATCATGAGTGTGAGATTTGAAAGTTATCAGAAGACGGTTGTTTTCGTGAAATTCGGTAAAAGACTGTAACGGTCGTAAAAGGTGGAATTTTGGTCAAATATAAGTTGTCAAACCCTATTTTGTGGTTTAATGTGTTTTTAAAATAGATGAGCAAAGTTCGGTTGAGTTTTGTCAAAAATTCATGTTTTCGGTCCGGAGTCGGTCGACAACGGCTCAAAATAGATTTTTGTAACAATTTAATGTGTTAGGTGTCGTGTGAATAATCTAGATTTATGGAAAAGTGATTTTAGACGCAATGAAAATACTAACTAAGTTCGGTTGACTTTTTAAATAGATAAAAGTTGAGCTTTTAAGTGATCCCGACACGAAAAGATTGTCACACCCCGCCAAGGCGGAAACACGAGGCGTAACAGGGATAGATATCATCACAACACATGGTGTCTATATAGAGAATACTAAAATAAAAGCTAAAGTAAAGGAAAGACACAAAGTGTCATAACAATACCCAAAACCTAGTGGTGTCTTTATTAAAGAGAAAGGAGTCTCGTCAACAAATGACATGTAACAAAATCCAACAATTCATACAAACTCTATATTCAAACAACAAACAGAAATAAACTTCAAACGTCCTACGGTCTCTTCTAGCCACCCCGCTCTATCTTATCACCATTAAGCTCACCTGAAAATGATGCTTAAAAATATCAACATAAAGTTGAGCGAGTTTCATAGGTTTAAGACACACAATAAAACCTTTAAACCAAATTACTGTGATTACCAAAACATTATATAGGACAATTATGCAACATATAGACTTATGCTAACATGCAATCCAATTCATCATATCAAACCAATCATACACATATTTGGGTAGGCGTACCCCTCCGATCCAATTCAATACATTCATGGGTAGGCGTACCCCTCTGATCCAATGGGTAGGAACGTTACCTACCCGATCCCACATACCCACTTACGCACCTACAAGTCGTACCAGCTGGAGCTGTATACTTAGCCTGGACGACAATACAGGGTAGGCTGACCCCTCCGAATCCCTAATCCATCTATTATTGAGTAGGGCGGTACTCCCGATACAAATCAATAACACTTGACATACAAATAGAACATGCAAGTAAACCACATTCAACATGCAACAATAAGTCATATAGCAATCACATAATGTCCACATGAAAGCAAAACACATAATCACAGCAATTCAAAACATTTAGCATCATTTCCATCCCAATGTAAAAACATTTAAAAGTGGGACTATGAAACTCACCTGATGCTTAACTTCCAAAAGATCCAACAAAACTTCACAAAATTTCACGAACAATCTAAACAATTAAACACATTATTAGCTACCATCAATTAGGCATTCAACCCAATATGATGTAACCTTAACTATGATGGATATCTTAGCTATCTACCATAGCTCTATACTTGATTTAAACCTTTTCCAACTCCTACATATGTTATTTACACTTCAATGCTACACTTTATATTTTCTGGTTTTAAGCAGATTTTTATACCCACTTACGCGTCCTAAACGCACCACTTAAACACTCCCATAATTCAAACCAAAATTCACCATGCTACATATATGTCCTATGAACCTCTCATAGCTCTCCCAAAGCCATTACCCTTTTACAAATACCCTTTAGAAATTCCTTAATCCAATGTGTACAGAATTCGTCTAGAATCTGACCTTCTAAAAGTATGACATTGGTTAACCAACTTAGACCTCACTATGACCTTATCCAAAATTCAGGGAACACACAAAATATATGAACTAACTTCCACGTGACTTAGAGCCTCTAAATCAACGTCTAAGTATTTTTGTAATGACCATTTGACCCACTTACCGACCAGAAAAACTCATGAGGCCAACTTTTCTGGAAAATAGACTCTCTGAGGTTATCTCCAGAGTGTTGTAAACTATTTATTTGATATTTTATGACCGAGTTATGACCTCTACAAGTCTGACTAAATTTCTGCAGTGAATTAAAACGACTATCCTCAAAGATTAAACCCTAACCGACAATCCCAATCATGTAAACAATTAAACTAATGATCAAACATGACCTATACATCATAAACTTCCAGAAACCTAAGAACCCTAATTTATAAATCCTAATTTATAACCCTAATCCATCATGTTGGATTACTAGAATTGAAAAATTAAAACTAGAATTGAACAAGATTAGAAAATTTACCTTAGCAAAGAACCCTAAAATTTTTCTCTCCTTCCCTTCTCTTGAAACCGGTCGAACTATAGGGGGGAAGGGTTTGGGGGTTTGTTTTGTATTTATAGCCCAATAATTAGAGTCCTAGATAATTCTTATTTGTAATTTGTTTCCAACTACAATTCTTTTTCTTTTTCTTTTTCCTTTTATTTTTTTAAAATTCGGATTTTACTATTCATTCCTAAAAAAATATATTTTTTTCTTTTCTTTTATTAATTAATTAATTATCATTATACTTTAAGTTTTATAAAAACCTAAGCTAATTTGTTAAACCATTTTGCTTGAAAACTATTTTCTAAAAATAACTTTTCATTTCCAAAATCACTTTCTATATATGGAAAGTTTACTACCATCTTCCATATTTTAACCACATTATTCCTTAACCTAACTTCTAAAACCTATTTTAATTCACTAACACATACATACATATACGTAATAATACTTACACATTTAACACAGAAACGCTCAAATCTCAATAATCATTTTCTTGTCACTCAAAAGTGAACGAAATGAATTCAACCAATTCCACCACCATTACAATCTCATTGAGATGATCACACTCAATATATTGATTACCAATACCTCACATAACCCACATAAACTCATATAAACACACATAATTACATACACCATATATTGCAACAGGCACATAAGTCAATACTAACGGTTTGACTAACCTGCTCAAATCATGGTTGTCACAGTATCCCCACCTTGAGAAAATCTCGTCCCGAGATTTAACTACTTGAGGCATTAGCACTATCGACAAACAACTGAGGACACTTAGACCTCATTTGATCCTTGCGTTCCCAAGTAAGCTCAGGACCACGCTTCGAATCCCAACGAACTTTCACTAATACTATCATACTACGCTTTTACTCATGACCTCTCGGTCCACAACATTAACGGTTCTTTGACAAAACAAAGAGTCTTGTCAACCTTAACCTCGACTAACTTCCAAAATCCGAATCTAACTGCTAATGACTTTGCTTACCCCCACAAGGGTGCAATTAGCAACACAACAACCCCAAACGAAAAGAAGCATCCCACTACATGTACCTCGCTTGTCATCGAGAAAACTTATCAAAACCCTTTTGTTATTGTAACAACGTGTTTTATATCTTAACCTCGCAACTCATCAAACAAGAACTATCTTGAAATTAAGATATAAGATGTTACAAAGCTTAACGTATCTAAAGAATCCACGCAAATTCAGGTTTACTTAGCTCATAAGACAGAAATTTTCTGATACTCAGCTCATAAGACAGAAATTATCAACCAAACTATAGGCCCAATATATCTAAAGATCTCAAATGGTCCTACATAACTTGGTTCTAACTTATCTTTCTTTCCAAACATACTACACCTCTCCAAGGTGAGACCTTCAAGCACCCATAACCTACCAGCATTAATTTAAAAGTTTCCCACTACTACCAAGCTAACACTTTTGACAATTTTACTGCCTCAAGCCTTTCCTGTATTACCACTATCTTGTTGGTTGTTTCTTGTACCAAATTCGATCCATTCAACTCACTTTACGGCCCATAAAACGGTAACCTACATTCCTTTCCATACCATGCTTCAATTGAAGCACATCCATACTCGAATGATAATCCCCACCTTAGAAAAAAAAATCATCTCACGAAAGTGAGTATTTCAATTACCTCTAAAATCTACCATACTTGTCCTAAGCATAGCTAGGAATGGGGTGACTTAGTCAGTCCATTGACTACACCACGATAGCTTCTCTTATAGCTAGGAAATGAGCTGACTTAGTCAGTCTATCGACTATAACCCAAATCGTGTCATTCCCACTTTTTGACCTAGGTAACTTAGTGATAAAATCCATAGTGATCTTATCCCACTTCCATTCAGGTATCTCAGGTTGTTGCAGTAAACCCGAAGGCCTTTGATGCTCAGCCTTTACCTTTGAACATGTCAAACACTTACTAACATAAGTAGCAATATCTCTCTTCATTCCCGGCCACCAATACCTATCTCAAAGGTCATAGTACATCTTATCAGCTCCCGGATGCACAGAATACTTAGACTTGTGAGCTTCGTCCATGATTATCGTTCTCACGTCTCCTATCAATGGAACCCATATACGGTCCATAAAATACAAACTCTCACCCTCCTTCTTTTCCATCTGCTGATCTAAACCATGCAGATTCTCCATAAGTATATTCTCTTGCCTAAGCGCCTCACTTTGGGCTACTTGTATCCTTTCTCTCATTCCAATTTAACAGTTCATTAGCCATGGGGCCCTTGACACGACAAGGTTTCAAACCGCTCCTTCCTACTAAGTGCATTAACCACAACAATCGCCTTAACACAGGATGTAACGAATCTCGCACAATCAGTAATCACTAAACAACTCATTTCCATCTCCTTTGCCGCATATTCCAGCCCTTTTGATCAAAAATGTGTTGAATACTTTTGTGATCGGTATATGATTAACACTCTTAGACCAATACAGATAATGTCTTAAGAGTCTTAAAGAGCAAACCAACACAAAATAAAGGGGGTGGGGGTTGTTGGGGTGGGGGGACTCCCAGTTCCAAGTGAAAAGTGTGTAGGGTGTTGGTAGTGGGATGGTGCATCGTTGTAAAATTCTTCTCATATGGGTTTCAGTTGCCTCGATCATAGCAATAACTTTGCCTCTTTGCATGAGTACACAACCCAATCCTTGGTTTGATGCATCACAATAAACCACAAAATCTTCCACTCCATCAGGTAGCGTCAATATTGGTGCATCACACAAGTTATTCTTTAAAGTTTGAAAAGCTTCTTCTTGCTCCACACCCCACACATACTTCTGATTCTTCTGAGTTAATGAGGTAAGAGGTTTAGCAATTTTGGAAAAATTTGCGATAAACCGTCGATAATAACCGGCTAATCCCAAAAATGATCGAATCTTAGAAGGCGTCGTAGGGGTCTTCCAATTCTTTACTGCTTCTATTTTGCTTGGGTCTACATGTATACCATTCTGGTTTAACAACATGACAGAAGTGCACCTCTTACTACACACACACACACACACACAACTTGGAGAACTTGGCATACAACATAAATATAATATTTTGAGGGGGTGAGGGTGGAGGTGATGTAGAGGGTAGGCCTTCCTTACAAGTTCCAACACCAAACCCCAATGAACTTCATTGGTCTTCCTTCGTCTCGAGTAGATAAGATGCCATCGATGAACCCAATAACAAACTAATCTAAGGTACGGGTTTACAAACCCTGTTTTCCTCAATCCTGAAAACCTGTAGGTTGCATTGGTAGCCCAAAAGTCGAAAGACCGAAACTCAAAAATTTCCATATCGCGTTATCGAAACACCATCTTAGGTATGTCGTTTTCATGCACAGGTAAGTTAGACAGATAACCTGACCAAAGGTACTATCTTTGGGAGAAAAATTGTGATCCTTGTAGTTGGTCAAACAAATCCTCAATCCTGAAGAGGATATCGATTCTTAAAACCGCAACTTGTTCAGTCTCTATAGTCCGATCACAACGAAAGCGAACCATCCTTCTTTTTAATGAATAACACTGGCGCTCCACATGGAGAATGACTGGTTAAACTCCACCTGCCATTGCGGAGGTAATCCTGACAAGTCCTCTGGAACACATCCTTAAATTCCACGGTACTACGGATATTCTTTCAATCTTTGGATTCATCCTCCTTTACCACTTCAACGCTTTGGTGATTTCCACACAATACAACACCAGTTCTCCATGTACCCTAAGGATCCTAACCATCCCCTCCATGGGTATTTCTACTACCTTCCATGACATACTATCACATCCTTCATTTTTGGAAACCATCCATTCCCACAATCACATCAAAACTTCCATGTCCAAAGGTATCAAGTTTAAGCTAAACAGGGAAACAACCTAGTTCTGTTTGTCATCACAGATAATTCTAATCCACTTCTACTTTCTACCATCACTACATTCTATTACATAACCAAGATTCACAAGCTGAGGTCTCACATTAAGCTAGGGCGCAAATTCAGTAGATATGAAACCAAAATCGGCTCCATAATCAAATAATATGGTAACAAAGTGATCATTCAGAGAGAACTTATCCGTTACAACTTTAGGATCCTAGACCGCTTCCATTGCATTCACATTCACGTTGAAAGCTCTTCCTCTAACCTGATTTCCATTGCTTCGGTTATTTCGGCTGCCCTCCAAAGCTAATTGATTTCCAACTTGCCCTAGGAACTTACGATTCAACTTGGGACTAGTATTGCGAAATGAAATCTGGGCTACAACAACCACACACATACACACTTCTCTCGGAATTGTACTTCATTCTCACGAAACATTCATCGTGTAGCTAAAAAATAGTAATAAAAACAATAAGCTAAAAACCTAACAAGTACTTGGCCATAATTCGGTGCCCGACAATCCCTGGCAAAATGACCCAGTTTCTAACATTTGAAGCACAATCTACAGAATCCATTTACTGGGTGATGAGTAAAGCACTTGTTACACTTAGGATTTGAGTTCCCGGCTTCATTTCTAGCAGGAGTTGTTGCCACGAACCCAGTTCCCGTCTTTGCCTTCTTGTTGTCTTTCCAAAATCCTCCAGTCTTACTAGGCTCCTCCACTCCCTTTCTCTTATCACTACCCTTTGTCAATGTACCACAACTGACTGCTTCGTCAGTAAGAATTCCATCCCTCAATATTGTAGTCTGAATGGTAGTTGGTTGGGTTGCCCGAAGCATTCCTCTAATATCAGGAGCCAGACTAGCAATGTACCTCTTAATACGAGATGACTCAGGTGTAACTAAATGTGGGACCAACTTGGCCAACTCATGAAATCTATCTGTGTAGGCAGCATGATTAGCTCCTACCATCTTGTGATTCCAGAACTCATTCTCCAACTTTTCCATTTCATTACTTGGGCAGAATTCTTCAACCATTAATGCTTTAAAATCGTTCCATGATATAGCCATTGCAGCCACACGTCCTCATTGCATTGAACATTGGGTGGTTGCTATACCAAGTCAAAGGCCCTTATTTACTAGTGAGCTTGTAGCATATCTTACTTTTTTGGTTCTCGCACACCCACTGATATCAATAGACATATGTTATTTGGTTTTTCTTTTGGTTTGGAATTTATTTTTTTGGTTTTTATTTTTTTATTACATTTATGTTTTTTTTTTTGTTTTTTTTTTTTTTTTTTTATTTATTTTGTGATTATTATTCCACTTCTCGATCCAACGATTAAGCGCTAATGCACCACCTTCCCATCGTACTCCATAGATTGCAAGATTGTAATGTCTTAAAAGCGCATCCCGTTTCCGATCATTTCCCATTTTCCCCACCGTTATTACCATTAATTACATTGTTCGCATTTTTAGCTACTTTAGTAACCAGATGGCTTGTAGTTGCTGGTGCGATGATAGTAGCCAACGTCGGGATTTCTCATTATTGTTGCTGCTGCTAGGACCTCTTTGTCGTTATGGAGCCATTTATTCTATAAGATATAAAAATATTATAATCTTTAGACGATATAATACGGATCAGGATACACATCAACCATCAATAACAATATGAATACAAACAACAACACATACAACAATAATCCATAGTATTTCATACTTGCAAGTCCACCTGTGTCCGTGGCTCATGTATAATTGATGTTGGCACCATAATTATAGATGCCCCCTTTCACAGTTGTAACCCCCTCCTATGAAGATATTTCATAAAACCATTAAATACACCACAAATAGCACCATGAAACAAATAAAACCAACACAAATAACACAAAGAATAATCCTAATAATCACTTTTATCCTTAATACTTAAATCCATCATCGAAAATACATCCCTAACATGGCGTCCAAACGCCAAAAGAAAACAAAACCAAGCTAAAAACATAACACTATTAGAACACCAATGGACAGTGATAAGACGACAGTCACGATCAGCTTTAGTGGTCCTTCTCCCACATAGGCATGCTACTTGAAGTAGACTCAAGGTCTGAAACCACTTCATTCCTTTCAACATCATCCTCTGTCCTCTAATAACCATCCATTCATTGTTACCATCCGGCTGGTGATGAGTCCGACGTGGGCAAAACTCATTCCTTGTTGACCCTTTGCTGAAGTTATAGATGAATTCACATTATTCTAACAGGTGTGTTTCCTTGGTCATTTTCCACTAACTCCTTCTTCTGACGTTTTCTGTACCCATGAAATGTGTCCCAGGAACTCTGGTGATAGTTGCCATCCTTGGAATTCTCTTCGTTTTCAAACTCCTGGATTGTTTTTTTTTCCGTCACCTCCTTCAACGTCCCAACTTTTTTCTACTTTATAAGGCCACAAAGCAATGGAACTCGAATCTTGCGGTTACATTACACACCGTCTGCTTTGTTAATCCTCCTACACCCAGTTACAAAAGCCACGAAGCACGATATTTTTATACGGGATAGGAGGAACAACTATAATTAGATCACGCAAACATAGATACTATATATCAGGACACAGATCTCGAATAACAAAGAAAACTGAACTTTATATATATATAAATTATATATATATATATTACATATAATATATATAGATATATATATATTTATAATATATATATATATAATATATATATATATATAACGATTATATATATATATATAGCATAAGGTACTTATGAAACTTTATGAAAATAAGCATAATTAGTATATAACTTACACTAAACCCTAAAATGTATCTAATATGAGGGACCCTTAAGCTATAGTCTAGGCTCAACCACCTAGTTCTCTATAACCATCAACTCTGATACCAATCTGTCACACCCCGCCAAGGCAGAAACGCGAGGCGTAAACAAGAATGGATATCATCACAACACACGGTGTCTCTATAGAGAATACTAAAATGAAAGCTAAAGTAAAGCAAAGACACAAAGTGTCATAACGATACCCAAAACCTAACCAAAAATCCAAAAGGTAATCTTTATCGAAGAAAACAAAAGTTGGGGGGTTGGGTGTGATGTGGGGGGGATGTGGGGGGGGTGCTTCTCCCTCCAATAGAAAGACATGCAAAAATTATCCAAATTCAAACAATGCAAAATTCAAGACAATAAAAACAGAAATCTTCATGACATCCTATGGTCTCTTACTAGCCACTTCTTTCAATCTTATTTCCATCATGCTCACCTGAAAATGATGCTTAAAACGTCAACACAACGGTTGGTGAGAGTCATAGGTTTAAAGACTCACATTATCACACCTTTCAAAAACCAATTTACTGCGATTTTGTTTTTTTTTTATCAAAACAATATAGGACAATTATCCAACATATGAACTTATGCTAACATGCAATCCACATACTAGGTAGGAACGTTACCCCCGATCCATTTTCAACAACTGAGTAGGAACGTTACCCCCGATCCCATTACGACAACTAGGTAGGAACGTTACCCCAGATCCCATATGTCACTTACGCACCTACAAAGTCTACAGCTGGAGCGTTTATACTTAGGCTGGACCAACAATACTGGGTAAGGCTACCCCTCTGATCCTAAATCACTATTATTGAGTAGGCGTACTCCTCCGATCCTAAATCACTATTATTGAGTAGGCGTACTCCCCGATCCCAAATCATTAACACTTGACATGTCAATATAAAACATGCAAGTAAACCACATTCAACAGCACAATAAGTCATATACAGCACATAATGTCCACATGATAAGCAAAACACATAATCACAGTAATTCAAAACATTTAGCATCATTTCCATCCCAATGTAAAAACATTTAAAAGTGGGACTATGAAAATCACCTGATGCTTACCTTCCAAAAAGATTCAACAAAACTTCACAAAATTTTACGAACAATCTAAACAATTAAACACATTATTAGTTACCATCAATTAGGCATTCAACCCAATATGAATGAACTCAACATGATGGATACCGAGGACTATCTATCATAGTCTTATAATCATTTAAAACCTTTACCCATTCTTACATATTTCATTTATACTTAAATGCTACTCTTTAAACAACCACCTAGTTCTCTATAACCATAGGCTCTGATACCAATCTGTCACACCCCGCCAAGGCGGAAATGCGAGGCGTAACAGGGATGGATATCATCACAACACATGGTGTCTATATAAAGTGTTAGCCTCAAAATATTGAATGTCGGTTACCCTTAATCACTTTCACTTCATTATGAACAAGAAAATAAGATAAGAGAAAATATGGAAGAAATTTAGAGAGAAGTTAGAGAGAGAAAGGTAGAGAGAAAAATAAGAGTTGGATGATTACTTGCAAAATTACAATATGAGAATTAACAAGAATCAACCCCCTCTCCATACTTGGAGAGGGGTATTTATACTTAATACCAAGAGGCTTTCATGCCTTGGTATTTCTACGGGCCGGGCTCGGGATTACTTGGGCTTTCGCCCGATACACGTGACCGGTTAGATTACATTTAAGAGCCCGTTTACCCGTGTAGCCTATTACAACGTATAATTATTTAATGACTGAGACCTAATATAGTTATGAACGAACTTCCATTGTTCGACTCATTATTTTGAGGCTAACACCTGCATTAAAAACAGACAAAGATGGAGAGTTTGGAAAGTTGGATCTCCAATTTTGGTTGGGTTCTTGTTGGTTAGCACAAGTAATGGCATGTTTCTCGTTTTGCTTAGCAGGTGCTACTTTGGGTTTAGTGAGCCTAGTTAAAGGGCAATGTTCTCCTAAAGTGAATATTCTGCTCGTGGGTCATCATTGATGACCAACGCTGGTAAGCACTTTGCTTGTGAGTTTCCATACTTGCCTAACTTGCTTAGGTTTTCAAACTTGCTTAACTTTGTGCACAACATTATGAATATTATGAATAGAGTGGGATGCCTTAACAGATTGCAAATAATCAACCACACACACATCATGATTTGCAGAAATTAAACATTTGTTACATGTTTG
>BQNB010104969.1:0-19511 GCA_026074375.1 Tanacetum coccineum
TTCTTCTTTTTTACTTTCTCTCTCTAAAATCTATTTTTCTTATTTTTGTGTTTGAGGTGATGAAATGATATCCTAACAGATTTCATGAAATGTCAACCTTTGAACTTCAAAGGAATTGAAGGCGTGGCCGGTTTAACTCGGTGGATTGAAAAGATAGAGTCAATTTTTAATATCAGTGGTTGTACGATTGAGAATCAGGTAAAGTTTGCCACCTGCACTCTGTTAGGTCTGGCGTTGACTTGGTGGAACATTCAGATAAGAACCTTAGGTCCCGAGGCATATGCAATGACTTGGGAAGGACTCAAAAAGAAAATAACGGACAAGTATTATCCACTGGGTGAGATCCAGAAACTAGAAATTGAGTTGTAGAACCTAAAGGTCAAAGGGAACGATGTTCCAGCATACACTGAACGTTTCCAAGAGCTAACCCTGATATGTACCAAGTTTTGTGCTAATGAAACTGAGAAGATCAATAAGTACATCCGTGGACTCTGTGATAACATCTATGGGAATGTGAAGTCTTCCAAGCCCAAGATGTTGGATGAGATAATTGAGTTGGCCAACGACTTGATGGATCAGAAACTCCATACCTATGCAGAAAAGTCTGATAACAAAAGGAAGGCAGAAGATTCATCCATAAACAACCATGGTCATCAACAACAACCCTTCAAAAAGCAAAATGTTGCCAAGGTCTACAACATGGGAACTGGTGAGAAGAAACCCTATGGGGGAAATTTGCCCAAGTGCACCAAGTTCCACTTCCACCACAATGGCCCGTGTACTCAGAAGTGCCACAAGTGCAACAAGGTAGGGCACCTTGCCCAAGACTACAGGAGTTCTGGCAACACAAATGTTGCAAATACTTAGATGGGCAATAGGGCAAATCCTAAGGGGAATGGTTGGTTTGAATGTGGAGCGCCAAGATATTTCAAGAGAGATTGTCCAAAGTTGAAGAATAAGGATGGAGGAAATGGAAATACACAAGGCTGGGTATATGCAGTTGGGAATGTAGAGAAGAGAGAGAATGCATCGGGAAACCCGGACTCCAATGTCGTCACGGGTACGTTCCCCTTAAACAACCACTATGCATCTATCTTATTCGACACAGGTGCCGATAGGAGTTTTATATCCACTGCATTTAGTTCCCTGCTTAACATCGCCCCAACTTCATTTGAAAATAATTATGATGTCGAATTAGCTGATGGGAAAATAGTCAGGATAGATACCATTATACGAGGTTGTACTTTAAATTTCTTAGACCATCCATTCAACATAGATCTAATGCCTGTAGAACTGGGTAGTTTCGACATTATTATTAGCATGGACTGGTTAAGAAAGTATCACGCCGTGATCGTATGTGACGAGAAACTTGTTCAAATTCCCTATGGAAAAGAAACTTTGATTTTTCATGGTGACGAAAGTAATTACGGGAGAGAATCTCAATTGACCATTATCGCATGTTCAAAAGCTCAAGAGTACATGGCGAAAGGATGCCAGATCTTTTTGGCACAGATATCCGCCAAGAAAGAGGTGGACAAGTCAGAAGGAAATAAACTTAAGGACGTACCAATCGTCCAAGATTTTCCTGACGTGTTTCCCGAGGACTTGCCGGGTCTTCCTCCAGTTCGACCAGTGGAATTCTAGATCGACTTAATTCCAGTAGCCGCGCCCGTAGCTCGAGCACCATATCGATTGGCTCCATCCGAAATGAAGGAATTGTCGGAACAACTGCAAGAACTTTCCGAAAGGTCTTCATAAGACCTAGTTCCTCACCTTGGGGAGCCCCGGTCTTGTTCGTCAAAAATAAGGATGAGTCATTTAGGATGTGCATTGACTACCGTGAGTTAAATAAGCTGACAGTGAAGAATCGTTATCCACACCCGAGGATCGACGATTTATTTGATCAACTCCAAGGATCTAGTATTTATTCAAAGATAGATCTGAGATCGGGTTATCACCAGCTTAGAGTACGAGAGCAAGACATTCCAAAGACAGCATTCCAAACTCGGTATGGACATTACGAGTTTTAGGTCATGCCATTCGGATTGAAAAACGCACATGCGGTATTCATGGACCTCATGAACCGAGTGTGCAAGCCTTACTTGGATAAGTTTGTAATTGTCTTCATTGATGACATACTTATTTATTCAAGGGACGAGAAGGAGCACGAAGAACACCTTAAGGCAATTTTGGAATTGCTTAAGGAAGAGAAGTTGTATGCCAAGTTTTCTAAGTGTAAATTTTGGATTCCGAAGGTACAATTTGTCGGTCATGTCATTGATAGCAGAGGCATACACGTGGAGCCAGCCAAGATAGAATCTATCAAAGCTTGGGCGTCTCCTAAGACACGACGGAGATCCGCCAATTTTTAGGTCTTGCTGGGTACTACCGAATATTCATCGAGGGATTCTTAAAGATTGCTAAATCAATGACAAAGCTCACTC
Organism: Tanacetum coccineum; assembly: GCA_026074375.1. Lineage (NCBI taxonomy): Eukaryota > Viridiplantae > Streptophyta > Magnoliopsida > Asterales > Asteraceae > Tanacetum > Tanacetum coccineum. The sequence goes on from BQNB010104969.1 coordinate 2,445, forward strand.
AGAAAGGAGTTAAGTTTGACTGAGGTGAAAAGGAAGAAAACGCCTTTCAGTTAATAAAGCAGAAGTTGTACAGTGCACCAATTCTGACTTTACCTGAAGGGAGCGAAGACTCTGTAGTCTACTGTGATGCGTCACATAAAGGTTTAGGAGATGTATTGATGCAGATAGAGAAGGTGATAGCCTATGCTTCTCGACAACTAAAAGTTCACGAGAAGAACTACACCACTCATGATTTAGAACTTGGATCGGTGGTATTTGCTCTAAAGATATGGAGACACTATCTATATGGAACCAGATGCACCGTGTTCACCGACCATAAAAGTTTACAACACATTCTCGATCAAAAGGAGCTTAACATGAGGCAACACCGTTGGCTTGAATTGCTAAGTGACTATGATTGTGACATTCGTTATCATCCAGGGAAGGCAAACATAGTGGCTGATGCATTAAGCCATAAGGAACAGATTGAGCCACTGCGGGTTCAAGCTTTAGTTATGACTATTATCTTGGATCTTCCCAAACGAATTCTAGAAGCTCAGATCGAAGCCCAGAAACCAGAAAATCTTGTGAATGAAGATATAGGCGGTATGATCAGAAAGGATATACCCAGGGAAAAGTTGGAACCACGCGCTGATGGAACCCTATGTTTACATGGCAGGAGTTGGTTACCTTGCTATGGAGACTTAAGATTCGTGATTATGCACGAATCCCACAAGTCAAAATACTCTATCCATCCTGCTTCTAAAAAGATGTACCAAGACATGAAAAAGCTATATTGGTGGCCCAATATGAAAGTTGATATCACCACATATGTTAGCAAATGCTTGACATGTGCAAGGGTTAAGGCCGAACACCAAAGGGTCATGCATGGCCTGTTATGGTTTTTTGACATATCTCAGGTTCAATTACCCCGCTTACCGAATCGTACAACTCCTTTCCAAGGTGAGACCTTGAGCATAACCCTATCCCCAACTTCGAACTCCATCGGCTTCCGCTTCCGATCAGCGTAGCTCTTTTGTTGATCCTGAGCATCTTGCATCCTCTGTTTGATCAGGACGATCTTTTCCATTTTTTCTTGGATCAATTCTGGACTAGTCAGTTGGGCTTATCCAACCTCGGCCTAGCACACAGGTGATCGACATTTTTGACCATAAAGTGCCTCATACGGTGCGGCCTTTATGCTAGCGTGATAACTGTTGTTGTATGAAAACTCGGCTAGTGGCAGATGCTTAACCCATTCTTTACCAAAATCGATCACGCAAGCACATAGCATGTCCTCAAGAGTTTGGATAGTTCTCTCGCTCTGGCCGTCGGTTTCTGGATGATATGCAGTGCTCATACTTACATCTGTACCCAAATCTTTCTGAAATGATTTCCAGAAATTAGATGTGAATCTCCCATCATGATCACAAATAATCGAAGCAGGTATCTCGTGTCTTGCTACTATTCTGTTCAGGTACAACCTTGCCAACTTGTCTAATGGATCATTCTCCCTTATTGGCAAGAAGTGAGCAGATTTTGTAAGTCGATCCATAATCACCCAGATGGTGTCAAAACCTTGTGATGACTTAGGAAGCTTGGTGATAAAATCCATCATGATATTATCCCACTTCCACTCGGGTATTGCTAGTTGTACTAACAGTCCTGATGGCCTTTGGTGTTTGGCCTTGACCCTTGGACATGTCAAGCATTTACTAACATATATGGCGATGTCAACTTTCATATTAGGCCACCAATATAGCTTTTTCATGTCTTGGTACATTGGATGGATAGAGTATTTCAACTTGTAGGATTCGTGCATAATCACAGATCTTAAGTCTCCATAGCAAGGTAACCAACTCCTGCCGTGTAAACATAGGGTTCCATCGGCGCGTGGTTCCAACTTTTCCCTGGGTATATCCTTTAATGATTCATACCGCACACTTTCCATTCACAAGATTTTCTGGTTTCTGGGCTTCGATCTGAGCTTCTAGAATTCGTTTGGGAAGATCCAAGCTAATAGTCATAACTAAAGCTTAAACTCGCAGTGGCTCAATCCGATCCTTACGGCTTAATGCATCAGCCACTACGTTTTCCTTCCCTGGATGATAACGAATGTCATAATCATAGTCACTTAGCAATTCAAGCCAACGGCGTTGCCTCCTGTTAAGCTCCTTTTGATCGAAAATGTGTTGTAAACTTTTATGGTCGGTGAACACGGTGCATCTGGTTCCATATAGATAGTGTCTCCATATCTTTAGAGCAAATACCACCGATCCAAGTTCTAAATCATGAGTGGTGTAGTTCTTCTCGTGAACTTATAGTTGCCGAGAAGCATATGCAATTACCATCTCTCTTTGCATTAATACAGCTCCTAAACCCTTGTGTGACGCATTATAGTAGACTACAAAGTCTTCGCTCCCTTCAGGTAAAGCTAGAATTGGCGCACTACACAACTTCTGCTTTATTAACGGAAAGGCATTTTCTTCCTTTTCACCCTAGTCAAACTTAAGCCTTTCTGAGTGAGCTTTGTCATTGATTTAGCAATCTTCGAGAATCCCTCGATGAATCTTCGGTAGTACCCAGCAAGACCAAAAAATTGGCGGATCTCTGTCGATGTCTTAGGAGACGCCCAATCTTTGATAGATTCTATCTTGGCTGGATCCACGTGTATGCTTCTGCTATCAATGACATGACTGGGAAATTGTACCTTCGAAATCCAAAATTCACACTTGGAAAACTTGGCATACAACTTCTCTTCCTTAAGCAATTCCAAAATTGCCTTAAGGTGTTCTTCGTGCTCCTTCTCATCCCTTGAATAAATAAGTATGTCATCAATGAAGACAATTACAAACTTATCCAAGTAAGGCTTGCACACTCGGTTCATGAGGTCCATGAATACCGCAGGTGCGTTTGTCAGTCCGAATGGCATGACCTGAAACTCGTAATGTCCATACCGAGTTCGAAATGCCGTCATTGGAATGTCTTGCTATCGTACTCTAAGCTGGTGATAACCCGATCTCAGATCTATCTTCGAATAAATACTGTATCCTTGGAGTTGATCAAATAAATTGTCGATCCTCGGGAGTGGATAACGATTCTTCACTGTCAGCTTATTTAACTCATGGCAGTTAATTCACATCCTGAATGACCCGTCCTTCTTTTTGACGAATAAGACCGGGGCTCCCCAAGGTGAGGAACTAGGTCTTATGAAGCCCTTGTTGGAAAGTTCTTGCAGTTGTTCCGACAATTCCTTCATTTCGGATGGAGCCAATCGATATGGTGCTCGAGCTACGGGCGCGGCTCCTGGAATTAAGTCGATCTGGAATTCCACTGGTCGAACCGGAGGAAGACCCGGCAAGTCCTCGGGAAACACGTCAGGAAAATCTCAGACGATTGGTAATCCTTAAGTTTCTTTCTTTCTGACTTGTCCTCCTCTTTCTTGGCGGATATCAGTGCCAAAAAGATCTGGCATCCTTTCGCCATGTACTCTTGAGCTTTTGAACATAAGATAATGGTCAACTGAGATTCTCTCCTATAGTTACTTTCGTCACCATGAAAAAACAAAGTTTCATTTCCATAGGGAATTTGAACAAGTTTCTCGTCACATACGATCATGGCGTGATACTTTCTTAACCATTCCATGCCGATAATAACGTCGAAACTAACCACTTCTACGGGTATTAGATCTATGTTGAATGGATGGTCTAAGAAATTTAAAGTACAACCTCGTATAATGGTGTCTATCCTGACTATTTTCCCATCAGCTAATTCGACATCATAATTATTTTCTAATGGAGTTGGGGCGATGTTAATCAGGGAACTAAATGCAGTGGATATAAAACTCCTATCGGCACCAGTGTTGAATAAGACAGATGCATAGTGGTTGTTTAAGGGGAACAAACCCGTGATGACATTGGAGTCTGGGTTTCCTGTTGCATTCCCTCTCTTCTCTGCATTCCCAACTGCATACACCCAGCCTTGTGCATTCCTATTTCCTCCATCCTTATTCTTTTACTTTGGACAATCTCTCTTGAAATGTCCTGGAGCTCCACATTCAAAACAACCATTGTAAAACCTAAAAATCTCCATAAGAGTAAAATGACCAAAATGCCCCTAATGAAAGAAAAATGCATAAAAGCTTAAATATTTTTGTAACACATCGAGAGTGGTCCATGTTTTTTATCAAAATTCATCAACCGTCAATTACATCTTACTGGACAAATCGATATCCAGTTGTCACAAGTTTGTTCATATAGAATTCTCGCAACCCCCTAACCAAGAGCTTGTTTGATGCTAGGCTCAAGCAGGATTTCCATCTTCATTGTGAATACATTATGTACACTACGCGGAGTTCTGGCAAATATTCACAATGATTTGCGTAAGGACTCTTGTTAACAGCTTGAGAAACCTTGATGAAGTTCAAACAAGTGTTTGAAATGAAAGTGTCCTAACAAGATTTATTTATTATCTCATGGCTCCAAAGAAAAACTCTATTTAGTGCATTTTGGTTTTAGTACTCGAGGCTGGAGCAGACTGCCACCTATTCAATATCAACAATCTCAGAGTGAGATGTCAATAGATAACGTGTTATCTCCGTGACAAGGAGACAAGTTTTCTGTTGAGGAAACTCGAATGCTGGGAAGGGTTTGCTTTGCATCACTGGTCCAGATGTCGTTTCAATTTCCGTCAAACAACTTGTGATTCTGACACCAATTCAGAGAAACAAATAAATAAAAAATAAGCATATGTATTGACCCGGTTTCTGCTTATGTTGTTTGAGGGCTTCTTTGTTTAATACCTTTATCCATACAATTTCTTTTTAATTCTCAAACCCGTCAATGCTTTACAGGCAACGTCATTACTAACACCTTGTTTGTGATTTGTTCCAGTGTAAAAACTCAATCTTAGTCGGCATATCCATATACATTCATCTCCAATCATTCTAAGGACTGCTATTTTCTAATTTTGGATTATCCTTAGGGTAATCCTCCGTTTCTGGTTGGATCATAGATTGATTCCTAAACCTAACCACCTATGACATCAGAATTCGCCGTGAAATTAAGATTGTTGGGTATAAATATCAGAACCATTAAACCTTTTCTTCAGCATATGAGTCGAATAGATCATATTTTAATTACTTTATCCTCCCCCTTAGATTTTAAATAAAAAACACTTAGTTTTTTGAAATACCTAATGTGATTAAAATATGTCTTGAAAAATATGTGGGAGAAAATATGGCAGCATGAATGGTTTGGAACAATATGATAATGTTTGAATACATAAGAATGGTCGTGTGATTAGTCCAAGAACATTAAAACGATTGTTTGTTCGAAAAACTCCCCCTTTAAAATAGACCAAATTGAAAATTGGTTGTCTTTTGAAAACACTGAGAGGATGGAGTTTTGAACACACAATTTTGAAAGATTATGATTGTTCATCTAGAAATTCCTTGAAAAAATGGTTCACACTTTTTTGAAAAACCAAATGTTAGAGGACTTCCTCTCTAAAACGCAAAGTGTAAGCGTACGGAAGCCGTACACTATCCTGTTCTTGAGCTAAAAACATTAATGTCTGTAAGAACACCTCCAGACCGAGAAACGTTAATTTACTCGTTGTGAGGAATAAGTTAATAAAAACCTTCCTTTATTTGAAGTCGGTTATGTACTGATTTTGCACAAAGCCATTTAGAAAATAGAAATGACATGTTTTGAAACTAATTGAAAAACTCACAGCTCGAACTTCATTTACACACCCGTGTCAACGTTTAAATCGACATTTCTAACACGTAAATGTTTATCGGTTCCAAGAGACATTCGAGAAGATTTCTTTTTGGAAATTTCTATTTTTTAGATTTTGTATATTATTTTTACCATGTTATCCTTAGTTAATTTGCTATATTGAAGGTGGAATAGTATTTGCTATTTTTTAGATTTGAATATATTTAACCCGTTGTCGTGATGTAGTTGTCTGTTTTGGATAAGGAACAACTTTGGAACCACTTTGAACTTGACATTCATATGTGTGGTTTGAAATCTGATTCTAGAATCGGTTATGAACAGAAGTCATTAATGAAAACGAGGCCTGAAACTGATGTGAACAACGTCATTATCCATGAAGACCGAGGCTTGAATCTGCGTGATCAAACGTCTTTTGAACATTGAGGAACGGGGCCTGAAGTGTTATTTTCAGCAGACGTCATTTGACATTGACGACCGAGGCTTAAACTGCTGTGTTGAAACGTCATGTGAACATTGAGGAACGGGGCCTGAAGTGTTATTTTCAGCAGACACCATTAGACATTGATGACCGAGGCTTGAACTGCTGTGTTCAAACGTCATTGAAGATTTCATCTTTTGTGAAACCATTCTGGCACTGGTTTCTTAGATATCAAAAATTTCAGCAACCACACTCTGAGATTTTCCTGCTTTTCATTGTGTAGTGCATCTGCATTTAGGTCAATTCGTTGTTGCTTTTGACCATTGAATGACGTACCTGCACTTAAACCCAGAGTTTGTTTGCATGCATGAATATGAGGGATATCTACTATTGAACCATGCGCGGGTTCACTGTCAACCTTGTTTGTGCTAAAGGCGAATATCTTTCCAGTAGGAACCCATCTAAGACCAATTGTCTTAAAAGTCAACTCGTATGTCAGGTTTTCCTCCACTAAGACAAGATCAAGAGCATTATTTCTCAGGTATAGTGTATCTTTTGTTTGTTGAAACCTATGACCTGTGGGATCGTCTATTCTGGTTCTTAGATCACTTGACTTTGCTACGGCATATATCTCTTGTTGTCCTTATGGGATTTTGCATCCTTATTCAGTGCAAGCACGTGATTTAACCTTGAGTAGGGTAGTTCTAAGACGCATTCATCATGATTTGTATTTGAAAAGGCCTTTTGCATGTAAGACATTGCAAATCATGAACTTCAAGAAAGTGCGTTTGTTTCCTATGTTCTCCAAAGTGAAATCTTGGTTGAATAACCCGACTACATCATTGATGCTTGCCATTCCTAGTTTTGGTTTGCACCATTAGCATTTGTGGTAATCTAGCAGGATCAATCATACTAGGTTTTCCATTCACTTCTTGTCTTTCTGAAGTTGGTGCACTTTTCTTAGCTTTCTCTACGTAGTAGTTATGACCAGGTCTTTGAGCCTACTAGTTTGTTCCCTGGTGACTGATGTGACACATGCATTGGGCAATTCCTAGAGGGTCAGGTGCAATCACATTGGTGTTTCGAACTGCAATTTTCTAATCTGAGCACAATTCGGTTGAGTGACTGTTAACCAAGACCATACCGACACATTAGTTTTATTAACCGACTTTGTCTTTGAAACTCTCATATTCAAGGAGAAATATGAAAAAGGAGTCGGTTTTCCTAAAACTGATGGTTTTGAATTCGTTGAGCATTGTTGTCGAACAACAGATGGTTTATTAAACTGAGTTCTACAGACTTCCCTTTGCAGGTTCCTCGAGTGAGTTGCTCTAACTCACTTATGGCTATGTTCTTGTCTTGCATTGAGCTTTTCAATCGTGTATTTCAATGATATTTACGTTCTTATTCAAATACATTAGATCCGTGTTCTTTGCAAACAGAGTTGTTTTTCAATTGTTCTTTACATTGTTGTAAAAGCAAGTTCAAGAAAATCGAGTGTTTTTACAGTTTAACAACTTATTAACAAATTATCAATGAACTTTTTGTTAAAAGATTCAGTTTGTTTCGAAAGCTTTAGTGCAAACATTCACATTAATTCTTTGACATTTATGAAGATATAAGCATTGCAATTCAGTATAGCATTTAAATCAACAAGAGAAATGCAAATACGAACATGTAACAACTATAGACACACACTCTCGAGAAGTAATAATCAAATATTTTGAAAAATCAGCCTTTTCTGATTCAAGTTCGCAATCTCCTTTTCAAAGGGAATCAACATACACCAAATTCGTCATTTCAATTTCCTTTTTTTAGTTCATGAACAAAACAATACTGTCCAGATATAGTTTTGTCTGAAAGGAGGCATTAACCAAATCTTTTGATCAAAACTTCCATACTCTTGCAGTTGGTTTTGAAATGCACTACTAGTATGTTTAAGACCAAGTTTTGTTGACAAATTGTTTCTAAAATGATTGAAGTTTGTTTTGTCATTTCGTTATAGAGTAGTCTACTTTTACTCATGAGGATTTAGTACATGGGTAAAAGGCCATGTTTTTAGCAATGTTGGCTTTGTTCCTTAAAACTTTTTTCTCCATAATGTCTTCCTAACTTTCTTTAGCGGCGTTTCCAACTAATCAAGTAGGTTTTGGAGGTGTTTAAAGTTTCATAAAGACTGTTTTGATAGTTGTAATCAAATGGTTTCACTTTGTCTTTATCCAATTTGATCCTACTCTCTTTTTTCAAGAGTCACTGTCTCTTCCCCATCGGGGCAAAATCTGTTTGCAGGATCAGAAGTATCATATGGGATCTCATACAAACGAGGCTTATCAGATTGAGCTTTCTTGAGGTACTTTGGATTAGCAAAGGTTGATCTACCATTATTCATTGCGGCATATTGGGTGCTAACATGTGAATGTCTGAATTACTGATTGCGTTATAAAGATTTACATTTAAAAACTTTATTTGTTTTTGTCCATTTCAATCATCGTGTTCAATGTTTTTTCCTGTCCTTAACCTTTAATTCCAAAATAACCTTACTTTTCTCTTTGAGTTCACCTTCAAATTGTGACCTATTTAACAAACTCTTTTTGACTAGCTCATCGTGTTTCTGATTGACAACTGAAATTTCATAGGTTTTAGTTTTTAAACCCTTTTGTAATGTCATGTCCTTTAATAGCTATAGTCCTAAGTTTCATTTAACTTTGTTTGCAAAGTTTTTAATAATCACATCGTAGTCCTTAAGGGCCGTGTACTTCACAGCTCAATCTGTTGGTCTGAAGTGCAATCAAGAACTATCCCGACTGCAAGTAGCCTCCTTCAGAGCCCTACTAGACCAGCAAGGATAGTTTTATCCCATCCCTTCAGTTCTTGAGTAATGATTGCGTTTGCTTTCTTTAAAATTGCTTTAATACCGTTTTGTTTCACTCCGATCCAAGAGTCAAATTAGCAATTAAATAGCAAGCGCACACGCTCGTCAACACATTCAGGCCAGCATTTTGATCAACCTGATTATCATTAGTACATATATTTGATGAATCCATGGAATGACATAGTATCATCCTTCTCCAAAACATATGTGTCGTTAATGGATTCAGGTTGCTCAGAATGTCGTCTTTCATTTGCAAACACATTACTTTCATCATGATTTTGTACCTGTTCCAATGGCGTATCAATAGAACTTGATTCTGCAGGTAAGACTTCCTGAATCTTTGCCATAAAACCGTAATGTGCTTCCAATTTCTTCTTTTCAATCTCTTCATCTGATACAATCCTACTGCTTGTTTCATCTCCTGAACTTGTAACCGATGATTAAACCTCTTGAACTTTGCACTGTTGAATCTGCAATTGTCTTTCACTCAACTTTTTCAACGTCATCTTAAGCTCTTGCTCATGACTGCCTTTCTATATACATTGCTCAATGGAGTTCAAAGTTCTGGATGATTGTTATCCTTGGAGTTTTGAGCTTCATGGAAGTGTATGCATGAAAATCTTGTAATATTCCCGAGCATTTGTATTATACTTGGAAAGCACGAACATCTTGAAGTATAAAAATGTTCAAACTGCCCTTTGATGCACGCAATTCAAAATAAAACCTCTCGTGAAGTGTTTCATTGCTGAATTGCATTTCCAATTCTTCATGTTTCGAGATAGCACATTGAAAGACCTGAAAAGCTCCTTCATTTTCGCATCAAAGAGGTGGTGAAAAGCTTCTATAAACTCGTAGTACATTGAGTGGTTAGAGCCTCAGAGATGTTGAATGTGTCTTAGTGCATTCAAAATTTGTTCAAGGAAAATTTTTCTTTTATTAAATTCTTGCTGCAATCTGCAGTTTCATGTATCTTTGGTTCCTCTAAACACTGAACCCAAGAATGAAGTAACATTTGTTTCCCATTTATCGGAATTATGAAGTGTGAAAGATTTTGTGTGGATCTGAATGGATATGATGTGATTGATGTTTGTGGTTTATGCAATTCACGTTCAACAGGGATTTTACAACACGACTATGATTAAAACCGATAATTGAATAACGGGATTTTACAAAATCAATAGAAAGAACCGTGAATTATTTGATTCGTAATCAGCGTCCAATGATTTAATTGTCTAAACACAGTATAATTTTCTGGCTAGGTAAAGCTGTTTGTTTAAGTAGGCGTCACCAAACTGAAACGGACCAAAAAATACAGATGGGCCGTGAGCTAGAACAAAAACAAGTGTAACACAAATTCCAAAAAACTAAAAAATGTCAATAAATCATAGTAAACGATGGTTTTGGGCTTCAAAAAAATCCTTAACCAACTAAAGGGTGGTTACAGCGTGATCCGTCTTGTTTTTCTCTTCGATTTGAGAGGTCACGGGCCTGAAACAGACTTAACTGATAAACTTAATGCTGTTTTACTGAAACCCTTTCTCACACAAGATTTGCTTAACCAAAACGCAGTGACCACCAAAACGCAATGACACCAAAACGCAGTGACACCAAAACGCAATGACTTTGGTCAAAACGCAATGAATCTTGGTCAAGACGCAATGAAATTATTGTTCCCCCAAAACAATTAATTTGTCAAACGGAATGAAATTTTGGCAAAAACGCAATGAGATTGGTCAAAACGCAATGAACTTTCTTCAAAACGCAAGGAAATTCTTCAAAACGCAATGAAATTTCTTCAAAACGCAACCTGCAATCAAAACGCAATGAACCAAAACGCAACAAAAAATCAAAACGCAACATGAAGAAAATCAAAACGCAACATGAAGAAATCAAAACGCAACATGAAGAAAAGTCAAAACGCAACAAGAAGAAATCAAAACGCAACAAGAAGAAAATCAAAACGTACCATGAATTTTTGGAGCAGAGATCAAAACGCAACGACGAATAATTACACTTTTTCATCCAAAAAAAAAAATCCCCCAATAATTACCCTTTTTGAACTCTTAACTTGAATTTCTTCTCTTGCACAATTAGCTAACCCTATGCTAGACATGCTTAATAGCATAAACATTCACTACATCTAAGCACAAAAATTCAGGTTTGATTTTTTTTTTCTACTGACTTATTTTTTGACCCACCGAATTTGATCTGTTAGAACCACACTAATCAACCACAATCCACACGTAGCTCTGATGCAAATTGTAGATCCCGTAACACTTCATTACATATAATCGATCACGAAATCGGACTAGAAATGAGAAAGAGAGATGAGTTGTTTAGAGAGAGAAAGAGGAGAGAGAATTGAGAGAGAAAAGAGAAAAGATATATTTTAGATATTTTGAACAACTTCACAACTAACTTTTCCAAGTGGAAAAGTTCCTTATATACCCCGACACTTAAAAGTGACGCGCGGGATATTTAACTAGGACCCGGGCTTGGGTTTTGCTTGGGATTTAAAACCCAAAAAAAAAAAAAAAAAAAAAAAAATAAGCCCGAAACATATACAATATTAGATTAACTATCGAGCCCGATTCTCGATATTATCCTATTACAACATTAACTAAGTTAAAGACCGAAGCTCCATCTAGAGTGACCGAACATCTGTTCGATCTCAATATATTGAGGCAAAACACATTAGAATTCCCAAAATCGACTTAATTCTGCGAGCCCTGCACTTCCGAACTTGAGCACCGTATCGATTGGCTCGATCCGAAATGAAGGAATTGTTGGAACAACTGCAAGAACTTTCCAATAAGGGCTTCATAAGACCTAGTTCCTCACCTTGGGGAGCCCCGGTCTTGTTTGTCAAAAAGAAGGATGGGTCATTCAGATGTGTGCATGACTTCCGTAAAGTTAAATAAACTTGACAGTGAAGAATTGTTTATCTACTCTCGAGCATCAACGATGTATTTTGATCAACTCCAAGATCCAATATTTATCGAAGATAGATATGAGATCGGTTTATCTCCAGCTTAGATACAAGAGGCAAGATATTCCACAGACGGCATCCGAATCGTATGGTCATATACGATTTCAGTTTATGCCATACGGACTAACAAACCCCTACGGTATTCATGGACCTCATGAACTGAGTATGCAAGCCTTACTTTGATAAGTGTCGTAATTGACTACCATCGATGACATACATATTATTCAAAGGACAAGAAAGAGCATGAAACATCATAAGGCCAATTTTGGAATTGCTTAAGAAGGAGAATTGTATGCTAAGTTTTTTCAAAATGGGTAAATTTTGGTCCGAAGGTAAATTTTCTTGGCATGTCATGAAAGCAGAGGCATACATGTGGATCCACCAAGATATGAATCTATCAAAGATTGGGCGTCTCCTAAGAAAAAAACCCGCTAGAGATCCGCCAATTTTTAGGTCTGTAGCAAGTTACTGTAATCGGAGATTCATCGAGGGATTTTCAAGATTGATACATCAATGATGAAGCTCACACAGAAAAGGAATAAATTTGACTAAGGTAAAAAGGAGGAAAACGCTTTTTCAGTTAATAAAGCAAAGTTTGTGCATATACTCTAATCTTGGCCTTACAGAAGAAGCGAAGACTTGTGGCTACTGTATGCATCACACAAGTTTAGGTGTTGTATTGATGCAGAATGAGAAGGTGATTGCCATATGCTTCCTCGACAACTAAAGAGTTTTACGAGAAGAACTACACACATTATGAATTTAAACTTGATCGGTGTATTTGCTTTAAAGATAGGAGACATTACCTATATAGAAACCAAATGCACCATGTTCAACCGACCATAAAATCGACAACACATTCTCGATCAAAAGAGCTTAACAATATGAGGCAACGCCGTTGGCTGAATTAATAAGTGACTAGGATTGTGACATTCGTTACATACAGGGAAGGAAAATGTAAGGCTGATGCATGAGCTGTAAGGAATGGATTGAGCCCATGTGGTTCGAGCCTTATTTATGAAGTATTGGCTTGGATCATCCCATATGTATAATAGAAGCCCAGAATCGAAGCCCTAAAACCAAAAATCTTGAGAATGAAGATTAGAGGTATGATTCAGAAAGGTGAAGATGTAGGTGGTATGATCAGAAAGGATATACCCAAGGAAAAGTTGGAACCACGCGCCGATGGAACCTTATGTTTAAATGGCAAAAGTTGGTTACCTTGCTATGGTGACTTAAGATCCGTGATTATGCATGAATCCCATAAGTCAAAATATTCTATCCATCTCGGTTCTGAAAAGATGTACCAAGACATGAAAAAGCTATATTAGTGGCCCAATATGAAAGCTGACATCGCCACATATGTTAGCAAGTGCTTGACGTGTGCAAAGGTCAAGGCCGAACATCAAAGGCCATCGGGATTGTTAGTACAACCAGCAATACCCGAGTGGAAGTGGGATAATATCATGATGGATTTTATCACCAAGCTTCCTAAGTCGTCACAAGGTTTCGACACCATCTGGGTGATTGTGGATCGACTCACAAAATCTGCTCACTTCTTGCTAATAAGGGAAAATGATCCATTGGACAATTTGGCAAGGTTGTACCCGAATAGAATAGTAGCAAGACACAGAATACCTATTTTAATCATTTATGATCGTGATGGGATATTCACATCAAATTTCTAGAGATTATTTCAGAAAGCTTTGGGTACAGACCTGAGTATGAGCACTGCGTATCATCCAGAAACTGATGGTCAGAGTGAGAGGACTATTCAAACTCTCGAGGACATGCTACGTGCTTGCGTGATCGATTTTGGCAAAGTCTGGGTTAAGCATTTGCCATTAGCCAAATTTTCATATAACAACAGATATCACGCTAGCATAAAGGCCGCACCTTATGAGGCACTTTATGGCCGAAAATGTCGATCACCTGTGTGTTGGGCCGAAGTTAGAGAAGCTCAATTGATCTGTCCAGAAATGATCCAAGAAACAACGGAAAAGATCATCTTGATCAAGCAGAGAATTCAAGCTGCTCAGGATCGACAAAAGAGCTACGCTTATTTAAGCGAAAGCCGATGGAGTTTGAAGTTGGGGATAGGGTTATGCTCAAGGTCTCGCCTTGGAAAGGGGATGTACGATTCGGTAAGAGGGGTAAGTTGAACCTGAGATATGTCGGACCTTTCAAGGTGTTAGCCAAGGTTTGGAAGGTTGCCTACAGGCTGGAACTTCTTCAAGAGTTGAGCAGGGTTCACCATACTTTCCATGTGTCTAACCTAAAGAAATGTTACGCTGATGAACCATAAGCCATTTCGTTGGAAGGAATTCACGTTGATGATAAGCTCTAGTTTGTGGAAGAGCCCGTTGAAATCATGGAATGGGAGATCAAACGATTAAAGCGAAGCCGGATACCATTGGTTAAGGTTCGCTAGAATTCTAAGAGAGGTCCTAAGTTCACCTGGGAACGTGAAGATTCGTTCAAACAGAAATACCCACAGCTTTTCACAAACCGGGCTTCGTCATCCAGTACGAGGTCTTAAGCTTTGAGGACAAAGCTCTTTTAACGGGTGGATACTGTAACATTTCTCAATTTTAGGTCATTTTACGACTCCTATTATTCGTCACTGTTTATTTTGGTCCGATACGAGTTTACTTTTAATTTAATTTTTAAGCTAAATCGCGTAGACTAGAAATAATCATTTAACGTAAACGGTCACCAAATAAATTAAGGTTTACATCAATCAAGTGTTGTATAATTATTAAGAAGACAATTATTAAACTTGCGTATTTTATTTTTATTGGTCACGTAGAAGGCTTACGTTTCGCAATAAAATATGTTTAGACACACCTCGGAAATACCTAGACTTACCTAGACTCAAACCAATACCCACTTTTAATCCTTAAACACAAAATTTATAAAATTCTTGTGTTAATAACCCACTAGGGCCGAATATGGGTAAGAATAACCCATAAACAATTCATCCCATGTGCTTATATCAACTAGAAAATCTCCAAATGATCCCTAAGTACTTGTACAACCTATGCTTAATTAAAGCATGTACTAATGGTATCTAACTAACTTATTACACAATGGTTAATAACCATTTTGATCTCTTTTGTCCTCCTTGATGCTGCGGCTAAGCAAAGCACCCACACAAAACCATAAGATTTCCAAATCCTAGTAAATCTTGTACAAATATATGGTAATTAAGAGATGTACTTAGGTGGTTTAGTAAAATACAATGTGAGGCTAACTAAAACCCTCAAAACCACTAATAAGGGCATGAATTTGACCTAGGATAGAACTAGGAAAACTAACTAGCTATCAACCCTATATATACTCACTCATATTGTCCCTTAAACATTTCTTAAACATTTCCTAAACTCACAAACACTCTCAAGCCAAAACCACATTGTTTTCTCTCATTGTATTCGGGTTATATAATAACCGAACTCAAACACGACACCACATTTTACAAAGCAAGGATTCTAAGGCATTGAGTTAAGCTAGGGAGGAAAATACAATCGTACTTATACGATTTGGGGTTATACGATTCGGGTTTACTACACAATACACAACCAAGACACTAGGACCCTTGTAAGTCTCGAACTAAGCTTTACATGTCATATTCTATTCGTTTTTATTCATGTCTAGTTGTAAGGGTCACGTTAACTTGTGTGTAACAAGTTAACGAGAGCATGAACGTGCATGGTTCAACCCATGCATGGTTCACGCACATATATTACATGTATATGATCTTGTGTGGTGCTAACGTGTATAAAACGTGGTTAATTATCGAGTTAAGGCCTAAGCTTTACGTTTAAAATACAAGAATGGTAACTTATATGAAAACCACCCTATATATTCGAAATATATAAAACCTATGCGTAAACTTTCCATAGAAACGTGATTTCTTGACTTGGGAACGAATGTGCGAGCTTATTAAGAAGCCTAAAGTGCTTATTGAACTCACACGGACCTTAGTATACCTTAGAAAATCTAGCCGAACCCTTATTGGGCTTGACGGCCCATTGTCGTGTCCAAACGCGAGCCCATAAGCCACAATAAGCTTAAACAGCTTATTTGTGAGCTTATACAGTTTAATAAGCTTATTGAACTTAGAAAATGCTAATGGACCTAAAATGGACTAGTTGGATCATGTATAAACCTTATCGAGTTCTTATTGGACTCAAAAGCCCATTAACGAGCTTAATGGCTTATAGAATAAGCCGAACAATAAAACAGACCTAATAGTGCTTATTAAGTCTAGAAAAATCAGTTGGATTACCTTATCAAACCTTAATGGACTTTTGATACAATTCGAGTTATAGTTATTGGGCTAACAAACCCAATAAGCTCAAATAAGCTCATCCAAGCTTATTTTCTAGCCATACATTTTCATATAAGCTTATATAAGCCAAATGAGAGCTTATATACTTTTAAAATCTTAATTGGACCATTTATTTGTTTAATGGACTCTAACGAGTCCAATAAGCCCAATAAGCTAAAATAAGCTCATCCGAGCTTATTTATAAGCTGACCCAATTTATATGGCTTATTGGAATATAATAAAACCCCATGTCACTTATTAGATCTTAATTGGACTTAAAATGTGATTTTTACAAAGTTAAGGGACTAAAAGTGTAAATTCATAAACTAGAGGGTTAAAACTGCCAAAAACTGATTTTTCTAAGTCTAGGGACTATTTTGACAATTCTAAAACTTAAAGGGGCTATTTTGAGAACATAAGGACCTAAAGTGTAATTGTTGCAAAGTTGAAGGACTAAAAGTGAAAATATAGAAACCTAGGGGTTTAAGGGTATTTTATGAACAAAGGTGATTTTAATAACCACTTAGCATATCGGACGAGCTATATATTTATCGAATTTTATACGAGTTAAACCGCGACTTAATAAATATGAATATTTATTAATAACGTTTATACATATACTTGATCGTGTGCAATCGTATACCTTCCCAAGAGCCACCTATAACACCCTGTGTTTTCAAATCATTGACGACGTCGATAAATCCACAATGTACCATTTGTATTGTACGTGTTTGCTTA
>BQNB010104970.1:0-18412 GCA_026074375.1 Tanacetum coccineum
TGTTTAGTTTCTTAATGAACGAACATAAACGAACACGAACAACTTATTTTCTTAATAAACGAACATAAACAAAAAAATTCGTCCATTTAAGCGTTCGTGTTCATTTATTTGTCCGGTTAAAATTAAATGAACGAACATGAACAAGGCTTCGTTCGTGTTCGTCCGGTCCGTTTACAGCCCTAGTGAATAGAGTAGGGTCAATGGTTCCTTTAGTAAAACCTTTGGACATCAGGAAATTTAAGAGTTCATCATACCAGGCTCTCGGAGCTTGCTTTAATCCATATAAAGCTCTCTTTAGACGGTAAACTTTGTCTGGATGATCAGGATCAACGAACCCGTCTGGTTGTGCAACATAAACCTCCTCCTTCAATGGACCGTTAAGAAATGCCGTTTTTACGTCCATCAGATAAATTAGAAAAGACTTGTGTGCAGCATATGTGACGAAAATCCGAACAGTTTCCAAGCGAGCAACTGGAGCAAATGATTCCTCAAAATCAATGCCCTCTTCCTGAGCATAACCCTTAGCTACAAGTCGTGCCTTATTGCGAATTACAGTTTGATCTTCATCCTTTTTTTCCATAACCACTTCAGCTTGATTACGTTCTTGCCAAAGGGTTTGTCAACGAGTTCCCAGACTTGGAGTCTGTCAAACTGATGAAGCTCTTCTTGCATTGCCTATATCCATGCAGAATCATCCATTGCTTCCTTAATGGTTTTTTGGTTCAGCAGTACCCACGGTGAGTGCTAACATACACATTTCATGATCGGTTGTAAGTTGTCATCTTGTTTGCACTAGCTTGGATGGATTTCCACGAACTTGAGATAACGGGTGATCTTTTGTCCATCGGTATTCAGAATCTTATGGTTGATTGAAGGTATGCATATTTGAATTATTAATATTGCGTAAGGAAGACTCAACAACTTCTCGTACCGGTGTACAGAAAGGATTGATAAATTCATCTTGTTGGAACTGTGTATCTGCTACTTGATTTTTGTTGTTTTCCTCAGCATTAACATTTGTTGGAGTTGTTGGTTCTGTTGAAGATTGAATATTCATTGTAGGTGGTGTGTCTTGTTGTTTAGAATTGTCGGTGGGAGAAGAAGACTTGTTGACACTTGAAGTACCTGCATTGAAAAATTCATCGTACAAAGGACCGAAAAGAAGATCCAACTCTTGTTGTGACGGAACTGTTGTATCTGCTGAAGGAGAAACATTTTGTAGTTGGGGAGCAGGGCCAGAGTTGTCATAATCTGACGCCTTTTGTCGTTGGGGAACGAGGCCTGAAGTGTTATTATCAACAGACGTCTCAGACATCTCTTTGATTTCATCAAATCTAAGATGTATGGATTCAACTATCAATCGGGTTCTCTTGTTGTAAACACGATATCCCTTAGACTGAGTGGAGTATCCCACCAGAATGCACGGATCCCCTTTTTCTTTCATCTTATCCAGATTTTCACCATCTCTGGTTAGGTAACAAGTGCAACCAAAAATGTGAAGGTGTTTAATTGAAGGTTTCCTGTCATTGATGATGTGATATGCCGTTTTCTCATGTGTCGGGATGATGATAGATCTATTTTGAGTATAGCATGCGGTTGCAATTGCTTCAGCCCAAAAGAACAAAGGAAGTTTAGAAGCTAAGAGCATCGTGCGAGCAGCCTCAACGAGAGTACGGTTTCGTCTTTTGACAACGCCGTTCTGTTCAGGTATTTGGGGAATATAAGTTTGATGCTCAATTCATTCTTCTATGAAGAATGCATGGAGTGTCTTGTTTAAGAACTATATGCCTCTGTCAGTTCGAACAGAAATTACTAGGGCTTGAAGATTTCGTTGAATCATTGTGAGGAAATCTTTTAGAACTTCTGGTGTTTCATCCTTGGATCTTAGAAATAGAGTCCAAGTATATCTGGAGTAGTCGTCTACAATTACCAGAATATATTTCTTCCCATTTATGCTAGCAACCCGCATTGGACCACACAAGTCCATATGAAGTAAAGTTAGCCGTCCTTTTGAACTTGGAACAACCTTTGTCTTGAATGAACTTATTTTTTGCTTTACTCACTTCACAAGAATAACATAGTTGATCCTTAACATATTTTGGTTTTGGTAAACCAATCACGACATCCTTCTTTGAAAGCAAGTTGATGTAGTCGAAGTTAAGATGAGAGAGTCTTCGATGCCATAACCATGCTTGAGTTCGTGAGGATTTAACCATGAAACAAATTGGAGTTGATGAAGTCGTTTCTTGGAGAGAAATTGTATAGAGATCAGATCCATGATTACTGGTGAGTAAGTTCATGTCCTGATAGATATATAACGAAACACATAGATTGCAGAAAACAACCGTCTCCAAATCCGCATTACAAAATTAACCAACCGAGAAGAGATTGTGATTGAGGCCTTCGACGTAATAAAACCTTTTGATCGTGATATTTCCTTGAACAAAATCTCCATAACTAAGAATTGGAGCAAATTGATCATTGCCAAAACGAACGGTAGCTAAATATTTTCAACAAAATTACACAACAGCTTTAGATTGCCCATCATGTGTTTTGTGCATCCAGAGTCAACAATGAATATGATGAGTTGAACAATATGCAAAAGAACTAAAGGATGATGGAATACTTGACAAATTAGATCCTAAAGAATTTGTGAGTTTTAAGACATTAGTTATCCTAGATACATTATCTATGGCAAAGTTAACTCTCTTTTTTACATTTTCATTCTTAGTTTTAGGCACCCATTTCGTTTTTGTCTTAGGAATAATCCAGTTATTATCTGATGGGCATTGTTGTTCTATCCACCATTTCCATGCCTTACTAGTTTTCTCATACAGCATCCTATAGTAACTCTTGGATTTCTTAATAGTGGATTTGATGATTGGCATACTATTTTCTGTATGGGGTGTTGCCTAACAGATTTGTTTGCTTAACATTTGGGTTTTCTAGTACTAATAGGCACTACTTTGGGCTTCTTAGTTCTAGCATTCACGTCATTCAAGAATTTAGAAACACAAGCATCATGATTCGAATTAAACACACATTTTCCACAAGTAGCACAAACAACATTAACATTCAAAGTTCTGGATTTTAAACTGTCATTACACACAGTTACAGACATTGTTTTATTAGAAATACTAGAAATCCTATGGTGGTCTTCTACTTCAGTCTTCTTAAACTTCACTTGATTATTGTTTGGAATGACTTTATCTTTCATTTGAGTGCTCCTAAGTTGTGGTCTGCTAACATTAGTTCTATGAATTACTCCTGTAGAGGTAGACATGCGAGGATTAGTATTCCTAGAAGTCTGAGGCAACTGTGGTCCTCTAGTTTGTGTTGTCCTAGTGTCAATTTGATACATGCCTGGTTTAATCACGTTTGTGTTTCTTATAGCTTGCCTTGCTGTTTAAGGCAAAATCTATGTAGTGACTGGTTTTAATAAACCCTTTGACACATTAGTTCTGGAAACCGACTTTGTTTTTGAAAAACTGTTCCTCTCAAGAGAGTCTGAAAAAGGAGTCGGTTTGCCTAAAACTGATGGTTTTAGAATCCTTTGAGCATTTGGTTGTCGAACAACAGATGGTTTATCAAACTTAGTTTCCACAGATTTTCCTTTGCATTTCTCAATGAGTTTCTTTAACTCACTTATGGCATGTTCTTTTCTTGCAATTAAGCTTTTAAATCTTGTATTTTGAAATATTGTTCACGTTCTTTTAGAAATACTGACTCACTTCTACTCACCCCTTAATATATATCAATAAATACAAACAAATACACAACAGGGATCAGAAGTCCCGCGAGGGCCAAAGAAAACCGGAAGCAGTATAGGGTGTCTCCGGGTCGTTATGTCCCAACGAGGCTAGAGATGGAGATAGATCTGTTTTGAGTATAACATGCGGTTGCAATTGCTTCAGCTCAAAATAACAAAGGAGGTTTAGAAGCTGAAAGCATCGTTCGAGCAGCCTCAACCAGAGTACGGTTTCGTCTTTCGACAATGTCGTTCTGTTCAGGTTTTCGAGGAGTAGAAGTTTGATGTTCAATTCCTTCTTCTTTGAAGAATGCATGGAGTGTTTTGTTTAAGAATTTTGTGCCTCTGTCAGTTCGAACAGAAATTACTGGGGCTTGAAGATTTCATTGAATCATTGTGAGGAAATCTTTTAGAACTTCTGGTGTTTAATCCATGGATCTTAGAAATAGAGTCCAAGTATATCTGGAGTAGTCATCTACAATTACCAAAATATATTTTTTCCCATTAATGCTAGCAGCCCGCATTGGACCACACAAGTCCATATGAAGCAAATTTAACCATCCTTTTGAACTTGGAACAGTCTTTGTCTTGAATGAACTTCTTTTGGCTTTAATCACTTCACAAGAGGAACATAGTTGATCCTTGACATATTTTAGTTTTGGTAAACCAATCATGACATCCTTCTTTGAAAGCAAGTTGATGTAGTCGAAGTTAAGATGAGAAAGTCTTCGATGCCATAACCATGCTTGAGTTGGTGAGGCTTTAGCCATGAGACAGATTGGAGTTGATGAATTCGTTTCTTGAAGGGAAATTGTATAGAGATCAGATCTACTGTTACCGGTGAGTAAATTGTTTCCATGAAGATCTCTAATGAAACACGTAGATTTTTGGAAAGCAACCTCCAAATCCGCATTACAAAATTGACCAACCAAGAAGAGAATGTGATTGAGGCCTTTGACGTAATAAACCCTATTGGTCGTTATATTTCCTTGAACCAAATCTCCATAACCAAGAATTAGAGCAAATTGATCATTGTCAAACCGAACGGTACCCAGATATTTTTCAACAAAATTGCACAGCAGCGTTAGATTGCCCGTCATGTGCTTTGTGCATCCAGAGTTAACAAAGAATAGGATGAGTTGAACAATCTGCAAGAGAATTAAAGGACGATGAAATATTTGACAAATTGGATCCTAGAGAATTTGTGAGCTTTAAGACATTAGTTATCCTAGATACATTATCTATGGCAAAGCTAACTCTCTTTTTCACATTGTCATTCTTAGTTTTAGGAACCCATTTTGTTTTTGTCTTAAGAACCCATTTATATCCTGATGGGCATTGTTGTTCTATCCACCATTTCCATGTTTTACTAGTTTTCTCATACAGCATCCTATAGTAACTCTTAGATTTCTGAATAGTAGATTCTGATGCAACTGTTTTCTTATGAGGTATTGCAACAGATTTGTTTGCTTGACTTTTGGGTTTTATAGTACTAATAGGCACTACTTTAGGCTTCTTAGTTCTAGCATTCACGTCATTCAAGAATTTAGAAACACAAGCATCATGATTCAAATTAAACACACATTTTCCACAAGTAGCACAAACAGCATTAACATTCAAAGTTCTGAATTTTAAACTGTCATTACACGCAGTTACAGACTTTGTTTTATTAAAAATACAAGAAATCATAGGGTGGTCTTCTACTTCAGTCTTCTTATCCTTCCATTGACTATTGTTTGGCATGACCTTATCTTTCATTTAAGTGCTCCTAAGTTGTAGTCTGCTAATATTAGTTTTATGAATTACTCCTGTAGAGGTAGACACGCGAGGGTTAGTATTCCTATAAGTCTAAGGCAACTGTGGTGCTCTAGTTTATGTTGTCCTAGTGTCAATTCGATACATGTCTGGTTTAATAACGTTTGTGTTTCTTACAGCTTGTCTTGCTGTTTGAGGTAAAATCTATGTAGTGATTGGTTTTGATAAACTCTCTAACACATTAGTTTTAGGGATCGACTTTGTTTGTGAAAAACTTTTCCTCTCAAGAGAGTCTAAAAAAGGAGCCGGTTTGCCTAAAACTGATGGTCTTGGAATCCTTTAAGCATTTGGTTGTCAAACAACAAATAGTTTATCAAACTTAGTTTCCACAGACTTTCTATTGCATTTCTCAATGAGTTTCTTTAACTCACTTATGGCAATGTTGTTGTCTTGCAATTAAGCTTTCAAATCTTGTATCTCAAAATATTGTTCACGTTCTTTTAGAAATACATTTGACGCTTTTTTTTATTATAAATTGTGTCATTTTTCATTTGTTCTTGACATTGATGTAAAGCAAATTCAAGAGAAATTGAGTGTTTTTCTAATTTAGCAAAACTATGTAAAAGCTCAGTATAAACTTCTTTACTAACAGATTCAGTTTGTTTCAAAAGCTTTTGTGCAAGACATTCACAATCTTTGACTTTATGAAGATATAAGCATTGCAATTTAGAGTGAGCATCTAAATCAGATAATGAATGCAAATAAGAACACATAACATCATTCGACACACATTCTTGCAAAAGTATATCATACATGTTTGAAAATTCTGCTTTATCAGATTCAAGTTCGTCAATCTCATTTTCAAAGGATTCAACGTACTTTAAATCAGCATGCATTTCTTGCTTAAGTTCATGAACAAATGTGAAAGTATCATTCTGTATCTTTATGGCAAGAGGCATCAAACATGTTTTGATTAGCACTTTCATATCAAGAGCAGTTGGTGCACGAAAATGATCATGAGAATGCTTTTCCTAAGCTTGATCAACAAGTTCTCTAAAGTGATTTATGTTATTTATCATTACATTGTATGCTTGTCTACTTTTACTTATTGATTTTGAAACAGATAAGAAACCGATGTTTTTGAAAATATTTGGTTTAGATTTTACAAAATATTTTCTCCACATTTTCTTTCTGACTTCATTTGCATGTGCCAACTCATATTCCTGTGACGTTGGTTTGAAAATTTCATAAACACTATTTAGATTTGTGTAATCATAAGGTCTCACTAAGTCTTTATTCAATTTTGATCGACTCTCTTTTTAAGAGTCAGAGTCTCTTCCCTATCGAGGAAGAGTCTATTTGCAGGATCAGATTGGTCATATGGGATCTCATACAAACATGGTTTTTCAGATTGAGCCTTTTTGAGGTACATTGGATTTGCAAAGGTTGGTCTACCATTGAATGTTGGGCCTTTGGGAGCTAACATATGTATGGTTTGAATTGATTGATTCCTTTTGTAAACAATTTCATTCAAAAACTTTAATTGCTTTTCCATTGAAATCATTTTGTCAATGTCTTTTTCTTCCTTAAGTTTCAAATCCGTTATTACCTTTGTTTTCTCTTTGACAAGACCTTCATAATGTGACTTTGTTAAAATACTCTATTTGACTAACTCATTGTGTTTCTCTTTGACAACTAAAATTTCATTTGGCTTTAAGTTTTAACCTTTTTTATGTCAATTTCTTTTGAGCTAATAGTCTAGAGTTTAATTAAATTAAGTTTTAAGTTTGTCATAATTCAACTATCGGTTATTTCAGGGTCTTGTACCTCTCAAACTCAGTCTGTTTATTTTGAAGTGCAATTAAACAACTATCCCAAATACTATTAGACTCCCCTAGAGTTCTACTAGTTTCTGCAAGAATAGATTTGCACTCTTTTAATTCATGAGCAAGTGATGTGTTTGCTTTTTTTAATTGCTTTTGAATCTTTTTATTTTCATCAACATCAAGTTTTAAATTTGCAATTAAATTAGCAAGCGCAACACGCTCATCTTTAGCATTTTGGTCAGTCAGAATATCATTATCACACAAATCTGGTGAATCAGGAGTGACATTACTATCATCCTTTTCCACTAAACATGTGTTACTAGTGGATTCAGGTTGCTCAAAATGTTGTCTCACATTGGCAAACACATTATATTCAGCATCGTTTTGTACCTGTTCCAATGGCTCTGTATTAGTTTCTGAATCAGCAGTAGGAACCTCCTGGATCTTTACCATAAAGCTGTAATGTGCTTCCAATTCTTGTTCATCAATCTCTCATCGTTGTCAATACTCTAGCCAAATCGCTTGCTCTGCTTGTAAATGAGACACTTTCTCAGCTTGGTTGCTCAGCAACCATCTTTCCTTGTGCTGATAACATGAGTTTCACCCTTTTTGTTTTTCTGATTCCTTGTGAAGTGACCATATTCCTTGCATTGTAACACTGTATCCTAAGTCGGCTGCAATTACTGAATGCCTACAGTCTCCCTAGCCCCAGCAATGTTCATTGTCTTGATTCCCAAATCTAGTTAGTCTGATGGTCATGTCTTTGTACCTTGAAGTAGTATCCACATTCTTGTTTTTGGAGTTTGAAGAAGTTCTGAGGTTGTTGTCGGTAGGTTTGTAGATCTTTTTGAAGTACTTTACAACGAGTGCCAAAATTTTCTGCACTATCTTAATTTACTCGAGCTTGTTCTGGATCACTGTCTTCTTCAGAAGCTGACTCAGATGGAGGTGTGATTGGTTTGGCTATCTCTTTGCCTTTGAATTTGCAGTAGGAACCTCCTGGATCTTTACCATAAAGCTGTAATGTGCTTCCAATTCTTGTTCATCAATCTCTTCATCCGTGTCTGCTAGCCAATCAGCTTGCTCTGCTTGTAATGAAACACCTTTCTCAGCTTGTTTGCACAGCAACATCTTTTCTTTTTGATGCGTAGAGTCTTTCACCCTTTTTGGTTTCCTACATTCCTTAGCGAAATGACCAAATTCCTTGCAATTAAAACACTGTATCCTAGTCTGTTGCACTACCTGACTGCCTACAGTCTCCCTAGCCCCAGCAACAGTCACTATCCTCTGATTCCTAAACTGTCCAGTCTGATTTTCATTCTTGTACCTTGGGGTAGTATCTACATTCTTGTTTCTGGAGTTTGAAGAAGTTCTGAGGTTGTTGTTGGTAGGTTTGTAAATCTTTTTGAAGTACTTTGCAATGAGTGCCAAATTTTTCTGCATATCCTTATCTCTCTGAGCTTGTTTAGGATCATTGTCTTCTTTAGAAGCTGACTCATATGGAGGTGTGATTGGTTTGGCTATCTCTTTGCCTTTATGTTTGGTAGATGCATTAGATTGGGTGGAAGATGCTTGTTTTGATGGTGGTGCAAATGATTTGTGAGATTTTGATGCTTGATAATAAGGATCTGGATATGGTAAAGCAGCAGCAACAAGTGCTAATGGGTTAGCATTCTTGCCTATTCTCTCAGCACGGATTTCATTAACTTCCTTTTGATACTGTTTCAGAACATCAAAGTGCTTGTGATATGAGACGATATCCGAGTCGTGTTGTTGCTTAACAATTGTCACAAACCTTGACCATTCTAGTTAAAGTTGTTGAAGAAACTGAACATTGACTTGCATCGTAGCAACTATCAAGTTGTTTCTTATCATTTCATTCATCATCTTGTAAAATCTAGAGTAGTATGACTCCATGGACTATCCATCATGAGAAGTGAATTTTCCAAATTCCCAAAACAAATTAGTCTTGACATCTTGAATATTAAGAGATTCACCTTGTTGTAGCCTTTCAATAGTTATCCACATTTCATGAGCTGTATTGCAAGCATCAACGGTTGAGTAGATTTCATCTCCAATTCCAATCAATAGCAAATGGTTTTCTTCCTTTTATGATTCATAATGAGCTTTGTTTTTAGGAGACATAGTCAAGATTGCCTCAACTGCAGTTCGTTCTGGAACTGCTGGAGAATCAACTGTTATGGGTACAGGTAGGATTGTGACAGTAGTGGGTTGGTATGGACCTTCCAAAATGCATTTCCTTAAGGCATCACCATTTGGTCTTGTATCAATGTATCTTAAGAAACATGATTGCCATTGAGCATATCTTCCCGTTGCAAGCATTGGTGGACGATCCCTTGAACCAGCTGCCATGATGTTGTTATGCATTTGACTGTCGGTTGTGGAAGTTGTAATTGAAATTGGAGTTGTCATGATGAATGATTTGTGTGATATGAAGTGAAAAATGATTTGTAGGATCTTAAGTAGGTAAAGTGATTGTTGTTGTTGATTGAAATCAATTAAAGTTCACGGGATTTTACAAGTCTTTGATTTAAACCGAGAAAAGAATGGAATCGTTCGCGAGATTTTACAAAATCAAGAAGAAACCATGAAACAATGATGAATTGTTGTTGAAATCATTGTTGTAATTGAAGTACTTAAGCTTTTGTTAACGATTGATGAGCTAAAATGACGTACGATTCACAAACTTTCAACTTGAGATGATTAACGGTTGATTAAAACTCAAATAAGGATAAACGGTGCAAGAACGATTCACATTGGAGGACTAACAGACTGAATTATAGGTGCTAATGACTAACGGTGTAATTCAAATTCAACAATGAGGATTAATAAAGCACTAAAGGACGAACTGTGAAATTGTCAAAAGGTTCAGGGACTACATGTGTCAAATTGGAATTTTAGTTTAATACTTAAAAAAATTCCCTCCTTTTTCACTTGTCTTCTTCGTTTTGAATTGTTAAAATGTAACGTTTGTTATTTTTACTCTCGCGGGATGGTACGGTTATCGTCGGTGAAAAGCAAATATACCACGCTGATCGAAAAAGGATCACGATTACAATGGTATAGGTTATAAGTCTCGTAATGAATCATTACTTGAAACCGAAAACCTAAAAACGACTCAAAATTGAGTATAGTTTCTTCCTGTATACTTGTTTAATCGCCTTCCAAACAAACTTGATAACTCGCCTCGTATATGATTGTTAACTCGCCTTCCAAACAAACTTGCTAACTCGCCTCGCTAAATAGAATTGTTAAATCGTCTTCTGCTTAAGGTTGTATACTTGCCTCCTTTAAAAGTGTTAACTCGCCTTCTTCCAAAGTGTTAACTCGCCTTCTTCTTAAGGTTGTTTACTCGCCTCCTGCAAAAGTGTTAACTCGCCTCTGCTAGGCTTGTTTACTCGCCTTCTACAAAGCTCCAAAAACGTACTATCGTCCTTTTCTTATCTTTTATAGAAACAACAAAACTGACTTTGTCCTTTTTGAAAAAAAATGGATCTTGGTCTCCTTGTTGTTTTTCAAACGTTGGACCACAAGAAATAAGCAAACTCAAGAAGCTCAAATAAGCTCTAGAATAAGCAATTTATATGGAAAAATAAGCTACAAAAAAGCTAACAAAAATAAGCAAGAAAAGTTTTCTCAAAGAAAGATGTACTTTTGTTATCAAATAAGCAAGATCTAAACAGTAGCCGAAACCAAAAAAATAAGCACATATAAGCTGTTAAAATAAGCTACGTAAATAGAACATAAAAAAGAGGCTCACCAGACGTGACTAAACATTTTTGGAGCTTTTGTAAAGAAAAACAAGAGCATAAAAACAACAACGACACCTTATGATAACCAAAGCCATGTTTTGATTAGAAAACAAACAAATCACTAAACCCACCCGAGGCTCTTGATACCAAATGTAGTAACCCTGAAAATCACTTTCACTTCACCATGGTAGAACCAAGAAAATAAGATAAAAAGTAAATGAAGAAGAGTAAAGAGAGGTTAGAGAGAGAAAGTAAGAAAGAAAAAGAGATGGTTAATTCTTGCAAGTGTAAAATGAACAAATGAGAACCAACACTCTTTTCCTTGGTGGAAAAGGGTTTATATACCCACTCCACATATTGGGACGTGTGGGCTTATAACTTGGGCTAGGCTCGGGATTACATTAGGTTTTTGACCCGAAACTAGTACAAGATCAGATTAATTAACGAGCTCGTTTACCCTTTCTAGTCTATTACAACATATAATTAAATAAGATCGTGCTTCCATGATTTGTAGCCGAGCTTCCTTGTTCGACTCAATATTTTTGAGGCTAACAATAATGGCAATTTTATTAGAAAAGCATGATCCTCCGACTGTGTATGCTTCGGAGGAGACACTGGAACTTTCTCAAGAGAGTCGCTTAAAAATGAAACAATTAAAAAAAAGAAATAAAACCAGCAAATTATACAAAGAATAATCATCTTTCGGGGGTTTTTGTTTCTCAAACGGCCAAGTCACATGAAGAGTTATATCTTTCAAATATTTTTAACACGGCCAATGTTTCTAAATTAATTTCTATACCAAATGAAGAGTTTTCGGATGATACTACACCAAGTGTTGCCCAAAAATTTCTAAATGAGGTAAAAAGCGCCATTGTGACTCTTCAACGTGTTGTAAACAAAAAATGACTTTAGATATACATAATTGGTCGTCTTCTATACACCAAGAGATTCACAAAGTTGTAAAAGATGAAATTTTCGCTATCGTTAACCAAGTTGACGCTAGAGTGCAAAATTTTAAAATTTAATTTTTGAAAGAAGTAGCCAAATTTGTTCGAGACTTCAAATCTCTTGCAGAAGAAGCTGATGAATCTCTTGCTAAGCACAAGGCATTGGAATTGGAAATTGAGCATCTCTTGAGAGCAGTTGTCAGTCAGGATATTATGTCTATTGTGCAAAATAATTCTGTTGTATATACATCAAATCTCTAAACTGAGCTTGAACGTACAAAAGAACTTCTTGAAAGTTGTATCATTAAAAAGGAGAATGAGTATGCTCTACTTTGGAATGATTGGTATAAAAAATATGAAGAATGCAAATATGACAAAATTTCGTACGATAAAGCTTATAATGACATGAAACAAAAGATCGAACGGTTGCAAGCTCAGTTGGGAGATCCCAATGGTAAAAGTAAGGATACTCCATGTGTATCAGATAACCTTGATCCTTTGCCTCAAAAACTTGAAAATGAGAACGTAGAATTAAAGTTTCAGGTTCGGAATTATAAAAAAGAAAATGTTCATCTTAAGACTGCATACAAGAACCTATTTGACTCTATCAATGTTACACGAGCTCAAACCAAAATGATAATCGACTCTTTGCAAAACAAATTACATGATACGATTTATGAAAATGCTAAGCTAAGAGCCTAGTTATTCGATAAGGTTTCTGAACAAAAGGACACCACCAAAGGTACGAGTACGAATACTAAATTTGCAAATCAATCAACCGAGAGGAAACCATTTTTGAAATCTTTAAGAAACACATTTGTTGTAAGACAACCAAATGCATTTCAATCTGAACGTCTAAATTTTTCAAAAACTTAGGTTCCTCAAAAGGTCGATAAGACAAATGATTTGTCAAATCCAGTCACTTCATACTCGGTACCCACCACCAAAGAATCAAAGGTTGTAGAAAATTATAAAGTGATTGCCCCTTGAATGTTTAGGATTAATCCTTTTAAGAACTCTAGGGAAGTAAAGTCTGTGCCTAACAAACCTATTAAAGCAAGTGTTATGACAAATCTGATCACTGTTCCACAACCTTATGTCACTACTAAGAAAGCTTCTAATTCTGACTCAAATAGTTTCTCTTCTACAGGAGTAGACATCACTACTAAGACCAGAAGGCCACAACCTATGAGCAATACAAAGAATGATAGGGTCCCTTCTGCGTCTAAGAATACTCGCATCAAGAATAAAGAAGTCGAAGTAGAAGAACACCCTAGGAATTTACTGCTTTCTAAGAATAAAAAACATATGTCATCTGAATGTAATAACGTTAAGCTTGCTATTCGGAATGATAACTCTGAAATTGTTTGTGCTATGTGTAAGCAATGTTTAATTACTGCAAATCATGATGTTTATATGCTTAAATATGTGAATGGTATGAATTATCGTGATAATAAACAAAAGGGAAATGTCTCAAATACTGCAAATCCAATGAAACATATGTCACAAGTCAAGAAACCTAAGAAGGCGGGGTTCTCTGAAAGACTTGCTTCACCTAAGCCTAGTAAACCTAGAATGTGCCTTAGGTGGTCAGCCACTAGAAAGATGTTTGACATTAAAGGAAAATTAATTAGATCTAGTGACTCTGAATGTAAGTCTGGCACCTTTGTGTGTAATGCATGTACCTCTAACCCTTAGGAACCTACAATCAAACAGTTTCCAAATTCCACTTTTTCTCTTGGCAGGTTATCCATATATGTTTGTAGTACGTCGACTCGGGTTGTTCCAAGCATATGACTGGGAATCTAAAGCTTCTCATCAATTTCGTCTAGAAATTTTTTGGGAACCGTTCGCTTTGGATATGATCATGTTGCTGCAATTCTGGGTTTTGATGATCTTCAATGGGAAGATATTGTTGAGCTCTAGGGTATATTTCGTTGAGGGCTTGGGCACAACCTGTTCTCCGGTTTGGGCAGTTTTGTTGATTCAGATCTAGAGTTGCTTTTTAGAAGAAAATTATTTTTGTCAGAAATCAGAATGAGTTGAATGTTAAAAGGAAATCGCACAACAAACTTTTACACCATCAATCTTCATGATATGGCCTCTGCATCTCCAATTTGCCTCATGGCTCATGCTACTTCTACCAAGTCATGGTTATGGCATCAACGTTTATCTCATCTCAACTTTGACACCATAAATGACCTTGCCAGAAATGATCTTGTCACCGGTCTTCCAAAGTTCAAATACCATAAAGAACATCTTTGTCCCTCATGTGAGCAAGGAAAAAGCAAAAGGGCATCTCACCCACCCAAACCAGTTCCGAATTCTAAGAAGAGGATACACCTTCTTCATATGGATTTGTGTGGTCCAATGAGAATCGCTAGCATAAATGGGAAGCGTTATGTTCTGGTGATTGTGGATGATTACTCTCGTTACACATGGGTACTCTTCCTACGATCAAAATACGAAGCACCAGAGGAGATTAAAACCTTTCTCAAGAAAATTACAGTTCTACTACAAGCTCCAGTCATTATTGTAAGAACCGACAACGGCACATAATTCAAGAACCAAGTGCTTCAAGAATACTTTAATAGTGTTGGCATCTCTCACCAAGCATCTTCTGTCCGTATCCCTTAACAAAACGGAGTAGTGGAACGAAGAAACCGCACGCTAGTGGAGGCTGCTAGAACAATGTTGATTTTTTCTCGTGCACCGTTATTCTTATGGGCTGAAGCAATTGCTACTGCGTTCTACACACAAAATTGCTCCATCATTCACCGTCGATTTGACAAAACACCATACGAGCTTATTAATGGTAGAAAACCGGATATCTCCTTTCTTCATGTATTCGGGGCTTCTCGTTATCCCAAGCACTCTCCCCTGATCCGAGAAGAGATATTGGGAAGCTTGGTGCAAAAGGTGATATTGGCTGTTTCATTGGTTATTCTGCTAATTCCTGTGCTTACAGAGTTTACAACTGAAGGACAAATAAAATCATGGAGACAATAAATGTGACATTTGATGAGCTTTCAGCTATGGCTTTTGAACAGAGCAGTTTAAAACTCGGGCTTCAAAGCATGACTTCTGGACAAATCAGTTCAGGACTCGATCTTCCTTATGCTCCATCAACAATAACACACAAAAACCAACTGAAGGTGAATTAGATTTACTGTTTGAAGCCATGTATGATGATCAAGTCGGTGGACAACCGTCAGCTGCTCCAAGAACTTTTTTGGCTGCTCAAGCACCTCAAGTTCTTCAGAATCCAACAGAAACTACAACAACAGCAGACACTGCACCGACACCAACAAATTCATCCTCTCAAGCTACAATTTTTCCAAACACTTCATAGGCTGTTGACGAGCTCGAAACACAACAACAACATGTTCAGCATCAACCCGCAATAATTGCTGACAATGTTCCGAATGCTATGTTCGATTATAATATGTTTGTAAATCCTTTTGCTACTCCATCCACAAGTGTTGCTAAATCGTCATCTTCACAATATGTGGATCCATCGAACATGCATACGTTCTACCAACCATACCCTCATGAATATCAATGGACTAAGGATCACCCTCACGACTAGTTTTGACAAGAAATCAATTAAGAACAGATGGTGACTTATGCATGTTATGCACTAAATGTGAGCACTAGGGAACCAAAAAATGTCAAAGAGGCTATGACCGACCATGCATGGATTGAATCAACGCAAGAAGAACTTCCACAATTCAAAAAGCTTGATGTATGGGTGTTAGAAGATAAAACCACTTACGTTGAAGTGGTTATTCAAAAACAAGCATGATGAAGAGAACACGGTTATCCAAAACAAGACTCGTCTGGTCGTGAGAGGGTACCGCCAAGAGGAAGCAATAGATTTCAAAGAATCCTTCGCTCCGGTTGCTAGAATGGAAGCTATTAGGATATTTCTGGCATATGCTGCACACAAATTGTTCACTGTGTTTCAAATGGACGTGAAAACTGCATTCTTGCATGGTACGATAAAAGAAGACATCTACGTATGTTAACCTAAAGGTTTTATCGATGCTGATCATCCAAGCCATGTCTAAAAGTTAAAGAAGGTACTATATGGGTTAAAATAAGCACCAAGGGCATGGTAAGACGAATTTTCAACATTTCTCCTACAGAATCAATTCTTCAAAGGCACCATTGATCTAACGTTGTTTATAAGGCGCTTCAACGACGACATCTTAGTGGTACAGGTCTATGTTAATGATATTATCTTTGGTTTTACACACCCTAGGTATACCCAACTATTTTCTGACCTCATGAAAAGCCGCTTCGAAATGTCAATGATAGGGGAATGACGTTTTTCCTTAGTTTACAAGTTAACCAATCCCCTTTGTGGCATCTTCATAAACCACTCCAACTACGTGTTAGAAATCCTTAAAAAATATGGAATGGAATCCTGTGATCCAGTTGCTACTCCAATGGAGATCAAAGACAAGCTTGACCTTGATCAAAATGGGTCTCCAGTCGATGCAACAAAATATCGTAGCATGATTGGTGCCCTAATGTATCTTACGTCTAATATACCAGACATTGTTAGGAATAAATCTTCACAATACTTAATACTGCCAAGGTATAACTAACAGTACTAATAGAGTTAGTACTGCCAGTACATACTTAGTACTGCCAGTGTTAGTTAATACTGCTAGGAGAAAAAGTTAATACTGCTGTTGGTCAAAGCTGCTGACTTGGAGATAAGTATGCATGGAGAATATTATGGGCTGTTTGTAACTGATCCTAATAGATAGGTAGTTAGTTTTGTAAAGGACTCCTTGTGTTCTATAAAAGGAGATCCTAGGTTTAGAGATACATATAGACTTAGACGAATACTTTAAGAAACATATTGTGATAGCTTCAAGGTTGTAACCCCAGTACTTCAAGAGTACTCATATTATTATTCTAATAATATTGAAGCAGTTTGTTATTACTTCATTGTTTGTTTGTTTATTACTGTTCCATTCATAAACATCTCTAGAGTATCAAAGTGTAGATTCCGCATACACTTTGGTATACATACAAAGTCTCAACCATTGTTATTTTGGATTCATCCAAGGTAACAAACACTTTACTACGTAAAGAATCGATCAAGGCGTGGGATCAACAAGTGGTATCAGAGCCTGTGCTTTGAGAAACTTTGATCTAGGGATAATGGAGTTGGAAAATTCTCAGAATAATGCGTTGGTAAAGCTTCCCATGCTCAAACTAGGAGAGTATGAGATGTGGGAAATCAGGATCAAGCAGTACTTTCAGATCCAAGATTATGCGTTATGGGAGGTAATAGAAAATGGAAATTCGTGGGTACCTATTCCTGTTACAGCACCAGAATCTGGTCCATCAACAGCATTGAAGATGACAGTGCCCTCTACTGCTGAAGAAAAGATTTGCAAAAAGAATGATGTAAAGGCTCGAAGTCTTCTG
This sequence comes from Tanacetum coccineum, assembly GCA_026074375.1. Lineage (NCBI taxonomy): Eukaryota > Viridiplantae > Streptophyta > Magnoliopsida > Asterales > Asteraceae > Tanacetum > Tanacetum coccineum. The sequence continues at coordinate 17,498 of BQNB010104970.1, forward strand.
CTCATGGCACTGCCCAATGAGCATCAACTTACCTTTAACCAGTATGTTGATGCTCAATCAATGTTTGCTGCCATTAAAGCTAGATTTGGAGGGAATGAAGCAACAAAGAGGACTCAAAAGGCCCTACTGAAGCAACAGTATGAAAACTTCAATGCTTCAAACTCATAATCACTTGATTCTATCTTTAACAGGCTTTAAAAGCTTGTTAGTAGATTGGCAATTATGGGTGTAGTTACTCCTCCTGAAGATCTAAATGTTAAATTTTTGAGGAGCTTACCTTCTGAGTGGGATACTCATGTAGTTTTCTGGATGAACAAACCCGACTTTGATACTATAGGTTTGGATGATTTGTACAACAATTTTAAAAATGTTAAACAAAAGATTAAGAGATCTGCTGGTGCTATCAATGATGAAAAGAACTTGGCATTTCTAACCACTACAGGTGTAAGCAGTATTAATAATATTAATACTGTTAATCCTGAAGTTAGTACTGGTACCACCAAAGTTAATACTGCCAGTATTAAAACTAGTACTGCTAGTTTTAGTGATGCCACAGTATATGCCTTTTTATCCACTCAACCACAAGGGTCTCAACTAGTCCATGAAGATCTTGAGCAACTTCATGATGATGATTTGGAAAAAATGGATCTAAAGTAGAATATGGCACTATTAAGCATGAGGGCAAGAAAGTTCTATCAGAGAACTGGAAGAAAGATCATCATTGATGGAAGCAGTACTGCAGGATATGATAAATCAAAGGTAGAATGTTTCAACTGCCATAAAATGGGACTGAACTTGACAAGGTTAAGGAAGAAAAGGAGGGGTTTGAGTTTAAGATTGCAAAGTTTGAAAAATTAGCAAAAGACTTAGATGATTTGTTAGCAAGTCAGGTAACTGACAAGAGCAAAAAGGGTT
>BQNB010104971.1:0-23704 GCA_026074375.1 Tanacetum coccineum
GGAAATGTTACCGCGGGTATTTTTTTATCTGAATGCGTCGGTACTTTTGTAACATTTTTTTACTCCCTATTTTGTGCCGACAAATTTAAAAAAAAAGAAAAAAAAACTAATTGGGCCGGCCCAAATTTTTGGGCCTGTTGAAGTCAACTCGAAAATGTTACCGCGGATATTTTTTTATCTGAATCCGTCGGTAATTTTGTAACATTTTTTTCCTCCCTATTTTGTGCCAACAATTAAAAAAAAAAAAAAACTATTTGGGCCGGCCCAAATTTTTGAGCTAAATTTTTTGGGCTTTTTTGGCCCAGCACTATAGCACTGTAGCAGTGCTACAGTGCTTATAATGAACAGTGAAATTGGTGTCAAAACTATGTCGTTTTCATTGTCAAATGTGTAAGAGTATAATGGATCTCATATAACAACTATATGGAGTTATGGACCAAAAATGGTTTGAAGCCTTATTACTACGTATGATTTGCCGTGACATGATTACAACTGACTTGTTATGTTTCATAGTAATGAAGACCCACAATCTTCATCACACATTTTTTTATCACCAACTTATATGACTATACGAGTGTATTACAAGTGTAATTTATTAAATGTATTGGTGTATTTGGCCCAATATCAAAAAACAAAGCAAGTAATAATTTTGGGCCTTGTAAAAACTAAAACCCCACTTACCTAATTTTCACAGCCACCGACTACAGAAGCCAAAGAACAACTTGTACAAAGATTGTATAGTAATCAAATGACGATGTTGATAATCTGTCATCATCCACCTCGGCATATCAATGGTACCCTTGTTGGGGTTTCCGGTCTCCAAAGTGGGTTAGATTACCTTCATAAAAAATTGTAAGTTTATTTTTCCTATTAATTTACATTACTTGCTCTGATTATCCTTTAAAAAAAATTGTTGTATGTTTTTAATTATTCAACACGTCTAGTGGACAAAACTTTTAGAGGGTGTTTAGCATCATTATCTTTGGAATATAATTATTTAATTATCTAAGGATGTGTTTAGTACATAGAAATGATGAGGAAATGAAAATGACCTCATTTCCTTTGTTTGGTACAACTATGACAACTCCTGAAATATATAACAAGATCATCATCTCTTCTTTTAAACAGGGATTTGGAATATTCATGGCTTGGCCCATGGAAACACTTGTTTCACCGGCAGTGTTCAAGCTCTTATGACCTTGATGATAAGGTTCACGTGTGCTATATAGGCACATCAGGAGGAAAAATTAACAAGAGTGTGAAAGAAAAACTTGGAGATACAAATAAGAAGAAATGCCGAAATCCCATTATTATTGTTTCACACTTAGCACAGGTGGTTTTCTTTTTTTAATTCACTTTTAAGGTTTTTCGTATTTTGAGTTTCTCTGTGGTAATATATATGAATAATTTTCCTGTGATGGCCATGCAGATATTCCTCTACAAAGCCTGCCAATTTTAGAAAAACAAGAAGTTTATAGGATGCCGATCCATTCTTCGATTAGTTTCAAAGAACGGGAATCTATCAAAGGATAAAACAGTAAATCCGTGTGATTGCTATTACTTTATAATACCTAATCATTAACCGAGCTAATAAAGTGTTTTAAAGAATGGTCAGAAAATTTTCGATGTAAGGTTTGTGTTTTTCATCTTGTTAGAAAATAAGTTAATCGTCCTTTAGTGTTAGTTGAATACGGAGTATATTAAATAACACAACGACGCTATATACCAATTATATCTCGAAGTGGATTTTTCTTAGTTTTTTTATTACATATGACATGATAATGATTCGCCATGTTTTTAATACATAGAAATGAAATGAATGGTAATCCAAGGAAATAAAACTTACCCAAACCTGAGTTGCACTATACTCTGAGTAAGGATGCTAGTAGCGCAAATAGCACACACATGACATATATATGAGCATTTGACTAGTAACACGCTTCCTTGTCACCAAGACGTAAACATTACTCTCTGTTTAAGTAGAGTATTGATATTTATCTCTATTTAATAGCATTATATTCTCAATGCATGGTACTCAAAATTTTCAATTTTCTTTTCAACTTGCTCCTGAAATGGAAAAAAGCTTTTGATCTCAATTTCAAACAAATTTACAACTCACACTTACAGGTTTATGATAGGTTGACGTATATCAGGTTATCTCCCCAAATACTTCAACTAATCTTCAACTTCCTCATGTTATGATTATTAATGTATGTGGGCTTTTCTGACAATTTCTATTGTCGCGACTTAATACTTCTGATGACTAGAATGATTTAGAGATTGGGTCTTCACTGTCGATGGGGTCTAAAATATTTGATAACAGAATATTCAGAATTCTTTCTACGTTATTTACTTGTGTGTTGTATTATTGCAACCTTACATTTTTCGTAAGACAGATCTTACTCTATGGGTAACCGAAAGAGAAGGTTAAAGATAAATCGATATTCAAAATCACGTGTTTAAGGATAATCATCTTTTCTTGTATAGAAAGGAGAATAATTCATGTTGCATATCTAAATATATAGAAAACACAACTGAGGGAAATTGACAAACGATTCACACAACATACAAGTACACAATCAACAACAATAACCTGCATCTTACTTTAATCTTCAAGTTATACCATCACTTATTCTTTCAATCAATAAAGCACACATTCAATACAGTCTCCGAAGACCCCTTGTTCACATGTATAGAACCAGTAGAGCTATAAAGAGCTGTTATGGGCATCCAAGTCCTTGACAAGATTGCAAAGGTAGTCCATCAAAGAAGTTGGATATGGTACACTTGTGTCTGGCTTTTCAAACTCAAAGGTCCATGTAGCCACCTTCCCATCACCCTTTGGTTCAACATGCAATCATGATGAGAGTGCTCTTGTGTATCTCATCCACTAGACTCCCCAATTTACCTTGAAACACAGATCAGGTGCTTTTCCTTCATCAACTGCTTCGTTTATCTGTTTCGAAAATTCTTTCTTTCCCTATTTTTTTTTTATCATGAATCAGCACAAAAGATATTATTGGTAAGTATTGTATGTTCTTGTTTTCTTGTTATGGGCAAATGATGGAGTACTATACTATACAACCACAACTAAAGTATTTTAATGCATGTAGAAGATTATGGAAAAGTTATGTGATCCTTGATGGTTTTGACAACCGATTCACACAACATAATATGAATCTCCAAATGTTACTTTTTCAGGTTTTATATTTACAGTTTATATGGTATATCTACAGTTACTTATACTAATACTAAGTTTATTTTGGCTAAATTTATAATTACTAGTATCTGATTTATAAATTTTATTCGACCTGAAATAATTTGAGTAATATAACGTACATAGCTAGTGCTTATACGTTGTGTTTTACTCATATTCTCCTCAAACAAACAAGCATATATAATACGTACCGTGAGTGTAGTGCCAAGTAATGACTGATCCAACGTCCCCCCTCTCACCTTCATGTAGCTCACAATCATGAACCTTATCAGGGGTTATCGCAACCATCTCGTGTGGTTTGTGCCTAAAGAGATCATGGAATACATCTCCAGTCTTACTAATCTCCACATAACCGATTAACTTTCCTGACAAAGCCATCTCTTGAATATTCTCACGATACTAAAACCACTCTTTAGAAGAGAAATTAGGATAATTTGTGAAAAGTATGGTAGTGAATGTTGGCCTTATATAGATAATCTTAGGGAGTTGCCTGCTAAACAAAACTATGGAGTTTGCTTACTATTTCGGGATTAAAAAAATAATTAACAACTTCGATATAATATATATGATATGATTCACGTTACCCAGCTTGTCATGTTTCTAAAGTCGCAATTTGTACATTATGACAGATTCAAATATTTATAATCATAAATAATATTAAGTTTTATTTATGGCATACGACTGCAACAAAGGTAAATAGTGTACTGCATACGTAGAAATTGTAAAAAATGTACTAGGATTGTCTTCACCGGGGCATGCTTAAGGTGCATTAATTCATCTCTAACTTTCCTTTAATCTATACTACTACCTCCGTCTCATATTAAATGTCCACTTTTGACTTTCGCAGTTTTTTTTTTCAACTTTGACCTTAAATAACTTTTTTGGTTATATAATACTGGATAAAAATTATATCAAATGAAAATACATTTAAAACTCAATTCATTCTTATATTTTACGTCAAGTATTATATAACACAAACAAAGATATTTAAGGTCAAAGTTCAAAAAGAAAGACTTCAAAAGTCAAAGTGGACATTTAATACTAGTTTTAATGCCCGTGCACGCACAGGGTTTAGACATTATGTTTTTTTAAATACATGTATGATTTTTATTTATATTTTGTTTTATAAGTTATGTTATAGAGTATTATCGAAATCATATGAAGAGAATAGATTCATATCTTATATAAATTATATGAGCTTGAGGATAATTACTATTTTTTTTCTTTTGATTTACCTGTTAACTAACTCGACATTATGAGCCGACTAATCTCTACAAAACTACTCTTTTAGGTAGCCCGAAGTCGGCTCATGTGAACCTTCGTTGCCATAAAGGGATTAGTTTTCTCCTCGTTATATTCGATCCATTGACCTCCACTAAGGCTGGTTATCTTACCATTGGATATGCAGTTGATATTGTATATGTTTTATGATTCTAGTTGCATTATTGAGTCAGCTATACTTAAGATTAATGGTCACACTTTGTGTTAAAACATGTAAAAATTTAGCTTCGCAATCGAATTTAAAAGCATCAAGTTGAGTTATCAAAATCATCAATATTTATAAAATATAGAAAGCTAAAAAACTCAAATTAGTATTATGTTTCGTACATACAATATGTTTTGGTCAAACAAAGATTTACCTATTGTATATCTTTAATACATATACAAATATAAAAAGAGTTTTACCCATTTTTCCGTCACCAACACATTTTTAAGATATAAAAGTAGCCTAGATTGTTATATATGATTTATAGGCATACATACATGTCAATGGTATAAAAACTTTTTGATAAATTTAAATGTTATAATTTTAGTACGTATTAAACAAAAAGAAAAAAAATACAATTCTTCCAAACATATCAATGAATAGTTAGAAAACCTTTTTTTATTAATTTATGATATTTTATGTGCTTTGATGTTTTTTTATTTGACTGTACAACATAATTTGACTGTACAACATAATTTCAGACCGACAATGAAAAATCCATCAAAAAGTCTTCGGGTAGATTTGGGATGTGATTAGATACTGTTAAATCTTTGTTTGGAAGTAAAAAATTGTTTACGTTTGTAATATTTTAAAATATAAAATCTACGGGTATAAAGTTTAAGGGGTTATTTGTTTATTTTTTAAAGTTATAATAAAACATGTAAATTTATAAATTTACACTTAACTCCATATAATTTATTTAAAATTAAAAATCACTAAATTTTTATTAATTACCTCCACTTTTTTCAAGTTTTTTTCTTCACAAATTTGACACATATATTTTTATGTGTTTTTTTTCTCGTCATATTTCTCCACCACAAATTTTTAATTTTGACCAAATCGATTTAATTTTGACTTTTTATTGACCAATCAGATCACACGATTTTGCCTACGTGGCAAAATCAAGCGTTCTGATTTGTCTAATTTTTAAATTCATATGATTCAATTTGATGGAAAACTCCGAAATGATGTAATTCTTTTATTATATAAAAGATGGAGGGAATATGCTTACATTTCACAACATGTAGCGCCAAAATGAACCCACGTTTGGTAATGTTTTTGTTTTAATTGTTGATTTGGAAAATGGAGGGAATACAAAGATAATGTGGCGCTATTTATCTTTAGATTAGATGCTGAAATGGCAAATTAATATTTAAGTTTGGAATTTAAAGCGCATTAGAGAAAACAAAACAAAAATATGTGTATAAACCAAATGGGAGCGATAACATTGAAGCATTAGTTAGAAGCATATCCTCAACTATATACTGTAAAACCTACCAAATGAAATTGCGTCTATCGGCTATATGTCAAATTTATGCTATGTGTTGCCTTTTAGTTTTCAGGGATGCAACACTTTTAAAAAAGTGTTGCATTCGCATGTAAATTTGCGTCACCTCATTAAAAGTGTTGCATTACATGGTTAAATGCAACACTTATTTCAACAATGTTGCATTACAATCAACTATATAAAAAAAGCAACATATTTTACCTTCAAAAATGTTGCCTTAGGCTCATTTCGTAGCAGTGATGGTTGATTTTCAATGGAGGGGTGAAGCCCTCCCGATATATTTTATATTTCATGACCATATGTGTGAGGATGTAGACTCCGATATGTTTATGGAATGCACACATTGAGGAGGAAATGTAGTGGTGAATGGTGATTCAGGTATTATTTGTTTGCACGTTTTAGTCAAATGATATAGAGAATTTAATCTCCTACATGTTCCAAGTTGCTTATTCTACTCGGACCCAACATACAAGTGGAACAATTATACTTGAGAAACACATGTAAGATATGTTGCGTTCTATATACAAAAACATCGGTTTCGATTTTTTTACGTGTTCGGCCATTCATATATGTGTTTTTATAGGTCATAAACCAGGTGATCACAAAGAGGTAGTGGGTATAAAAATATGAGGTAAGCAACTATATTTCAGTTTTCCAGCTAAAAATACACCTCTTGTCGATCACAATGACCGAGTCTATTACCATTTTGGCATTATTATTGAATAACTAATGTGGGATGAATGGCTAGAAAGTTTGACGAAAGACGCGTGTATTGATGGCGGAAGATGTCATACTGTATCTATTATATATATACTAAAAGATTGAGCCCCTTAATTGAATGTGGAAGTATTCATGCCTTCGTGACTTATTTCTTAAGCCGGTTATGAAAGGAGATGGAAGTGGAAGGTTCTTTGAGTTTAATGATGATTATCAATGAGTATTTAAAAGAGACTATTCATATGGTTGTAAAGGTTAAATTTGGTGAGTATAAATACTTTTCGCAAACCACACATGACACTCAAGGGGCAAGGTGAGTATCAATATGCCTATCATGTATACAAATGAAATAAGCTAACTGAACTATAACCATTTGTTTAATAGTTAGTGTAGTGGAATATCTCTTCTTTTCACATCCTATATGCCACTATGATGTCATATTCCATTTTTGCCATATTGACCCCAATAGCACTAAATGCCCGCTCAAATGCCACTAATTTGTTTATAACGGTTTTTCTATTGACAGTGAAGATGAAGGCACACAGACGCTGACAGACAAACAGGTGAACAAACTATAGGACATGATAATATTCAATATCTCAAGCTTCAGTTTTTTTTACCTTTTTGCACCTCCTAATATGTTTTTGCTTATTTGCGGGACAATGTGTTTGTAATATCAAATAAAAAATCTAAATGTCCAATGCTTCAAGTAGATGTAAGGTCAGATCTTTTGTATGTTTTTTATACTTATTTCTAAGCGAAGAATTAGAGTTTTTGGCATTTGTTTATAATAATCTCGCAGTCCTAGGTTCAAATTGATATTGTTCTTACGGTTTTATGTCTATAGGCTAATTTCATATTTGGTGGTCACCATTGTTTCTGCTCCTATTAGTGGAATTATATGTTCTTGCCTGGGACAACCGGTGTGTATATTTGAGTTCTTTCATTGACCATCTGCCTATGATGCTCCTACGAATCGGTTATAAAAAATTATATCATTCGAACAAAATTTATCACCGGATCGGTTATAGGAGATATAGCTTTCATACCAATGTGTAGTTTGATCCACATTTGAGATAATTTATAGAAAACATGTGTGTAAGATTGATATTTTACTAACAAATAAAAAAAGTTAAGTTTTACACATAAACGAAAGTTTAATTTTTATCTAAAAACAAAGCCGAACATTCCCACATCTAACCAATGCTTGACAAAACTTTCTACTTATTCAAATTGTTATTACTTACTAAAAAAAATACTTAGTTTTATCTTTTATGTACGTATAAGTAGACATGCGAAAAGTTATACGGTTTAGAAAATGTTGTTATTACAAAGAAACTAAAATTAGAACCGATTTGTTTTTCATTTGCCGGTTAGCTATTTGTTACGATACGGATTCGTGTTTTTAAAACTTATTTTGAAAGAGTCATATGCGTTTAAGCTTCCTTTAACGCAACTTAAAATTTAAATTATTATTTACCTACTTACCTAAACATTACGCGTCACGCTTCAATTACATGCACCAGCATACTTACACCTCCCTAACTCAGAGAAACCGTACACAATCAACAATTAGATACAACCCGTGTGCAACGCACGGGTCTGCATGCCTCGTAAACATTAAAAATGGTGTTAATATGTTTCAGTTAATTAATGAGATACACTTCATGTACGGCATTTGCTCGCTTTCCAATGGTTTTAAGTCCGAGGTTCATATGTTTATTCGTTTTATATGCATCCAACAAGTAGCACGTATAAACCATACTTTAAACACTTTTTACAACAGATGCATCCATGACCCAAAGCATTGGTGGAAAAGGCACATCCCATTGCTCAACGTGGCATCACATTCGTGCTCAAGTTATAAATTCGTGAAGGGACGAGGTTTTTTTGTATAGGTCCTTTGGGAACGGCAAGTCTTTGACTCATATCTACGAGACCAGATTCAGTATCATGTTCCAAACTATTTTCACTGCCACCAAAAGATGTTTATCTAGCGAAATTGATACCTCTTGTGAGAACATCATGATGTTTTACCATCAGAACACTTTAAATATTGATTTGTATAATGTTGAATTTCAGTTAAATTTCTTGATATTGTTAACATATTTATCATAAATACTTGCCTTTTGCATATGTTTAATTTTCACTAAAACATACATGCGTGCGAAAATGCTTTTTAAAAGTAAAAAATTACAAATGAGGGGTTGTTTTTAAGCTTATTAGGGCCTGTGAGTTTATGTTTCATACACTTAAATTTTTTTTCCTTCTTATTTTGGAACTTATAGCTTATATAAGTTTATCATGTCATCAGAGCTTATCTAAACACATAGATTTCAAACGAAGCTGAAAAAACAAGCTTATGATCGAATTATAAACTGAAAACGATAAGCATATAAATAAACATAAGATCGGTCGTAGTAAGCAAATATCGGGTCTTCGAACAAGAAGGACGCGTCCTTCTTGTTACACCCCTCAATGTCAACGCGTCTTCAACCATAAAAACACTATATGTTACTCCAGCTAATAAAACCAACCATAACAAATTTACTATTCCAACGACTCAGCCATTCACATTTATTTACTCCAACCATACATAGTTATTAGTTCATCCATTCACGTTTATTTATTGCTACTCCCAAGTACTCAAAACATTTATTTAATAGAAAGTCTTATTACTCCAACCATAGTTCATTCAAGATATCATTACTCACAAAAACTATGAATCTGAATCCTTCTAACCAATGTTATTTAAACCAATTTCTCTTGAACACATACAAAACCTACTACAGAAAGGTTAGTTTTGAATCTCAGTTTACTCCCTTAAATAGTTAAATCTTAAAGTTTTGCTTGTTATTGTTTGTATTTGGTTCTTAAGAAAAGTTTGGTTAAATAATGTAGGCTAATGTTTTTTATGTTTTTGGTTTCAGCATTTCTTGACGGTTTAACCATTTTCTGGTTGTAATAACATTTTTTTTAATCTTTTTTTCTCAGAATCATCTATTAAGGCACCATATCCATTTTTCGAATTTTTGTCTTATGGATGGATGCAATGGAAGACGTTTTCAAGCATAAATGATTGGACAATGAGGATTATATCAACGTGTGGATTAGACTACCTTCATAAAAACTTTATTCGGAATGTCGATGCAAACGAAATTGAAGGGAACTATGGCCCCGTATCTCATAAATTATGGGAAGGATGCACAAATGTATCACCTCGAGCTTCAGAAACTGTTTGACAGAATTATTTTTATATTTCCGTTTGTTGGAGAAGTTTCTGATGGAAACCAAAGTGAGTCTTTTTCTATAACAGGTGTTAATCAGATCTTGATAAATAATTAGTCTTTGTGTTTGTTTTTAATACATTTCCTTTTTTCCTATATTTTCCGGTTTAGGTTCGTGCAAGCAATATTTACAATAGCGTAAACCCGTGTTTAACGAGTATGTGTTTGTGGTTCGGAATAACCTGGTAGAAGTCAGCGCTAGAATCCTTCCATTGTGGGCTTTATTGGTATGAAACAAAGGTTGAGGGTTCACGTATTCTGAACTAGGCCGTCGATCTTGGAGAAAGTTGTAATTGAAGACTATACGTGGTAATTTTATACAAAAGAGAGAATATGGAAGTTTGTAATACCACGAAGATGAAGGGAACAACAATGCCCCTTAAAGAAAATGAAAGATCTTGTCATGTATTAGTGTGCTTAAGTATTTAAGTTAGAAACTCAAATAATTTAGGACACTGATACAAGACAGACGACTCGAATAAATAACGACCTTCGGATTACGTGGCAACCCCTTCTAAAGTTCTTGCAGCCTATTCGAGTTTGTTGGATACATAGTATTACTTTGCAACATATTTCAAGTACCTTGACCGTATTTTAGTTATATCTTGTAACCATCTATTATTCTCTCCTCTCACAATTTTAATTTGAAACCTTTTCTTAATACCTCTCAAATTAAGTTTGTGAAACCTTGTATTAATACGCCTAAGTTCAAGTTTAATACTCTATTAGATGTTATGATTGCTATGACTACAATACGTTCCTCTATTTGTATATCTACCATGAAACATTGAACAAGAAAAAAAATTAACAAATACTAAGTCAAGGCTCTCAATACCACCACCACAAGACCTATGTGTATGGATTTGGCTTGTTAGGAAGGCCATATGTACTTCTGTTTGGCCTTGACCATTTGCTTTGAAAAGGATTCGGATTAGCCATGTGAGTCAGACAAAGGGGTGTTTGGGATAGGGTATGATGCAGCAGTAAAATGGGTAAAAATGGTAAAAACAAGGTTAAAACAAGATATACTTTATTACTTTGAATGAATGAAACTGTAAATGTTTACAAACTATTTATACTACATGAAAAGGTGTGATGAATCGTTGTGATGGTTCACCAATAGTCATACCTTTTCATATATAACTGTAATTAACTAACTAAACCATAATAACTGTCATTTGGGTCAATTTAGACATATGACCCATATAATTCGTACAGACCTTTAATATATGTACATTAGGCCTATAAAACTTATACTAAGGTTCTTATTACATAACTTGATAATATAAATGAAGGATTTATGATCTTATTTTCCAACATGGCTATGGTGAAATTGTCGTAGATGTCGTAAAGATTGGTAGGTTAAAGAGAACATTAAACTTTAATTTTTCGTTTTTTACATTATGCGTACGTGTATATATAAATGAATATTTGTATGGGATTCCACATAAAGAGAACATGCTAATCGTCATCAATGTTTAAGAGATGGTACTTACTGAGATACGTCTACCTTTTCAAAGTTCATATAATCGCAGTAATCGTCTAGGATTAATAGATGGATGCCTTTGTATGCGGAACAAGATCGAGCATCAATGATACATTCGACCTTTGGCCGGGATCCGGATCGAGTTGTTATCTATGACACGTCAAGTGATTCATATACACTCGTAAACGTTTTGTTGGATTTGAGTGATATTAGTACAATACATGGTAGTGAGTATGTCGAGACCGGGTCTAGTTTCGCCTCTACATGCATATGTGTATTTGGCTTAAGCAAAAAAGTCCAAATTTGAAACATCTGGAACTAAATGAAGGCAATGTTTGGTTGTTGTACATGGGATTCTAATTTAAGTGTCCATTAAATATACATAGCTGGTGTTGTTGTGTATCTTGATGACTTCTTACATGAAAAAGTAGTTGGCCATAAATTCGGTATACTATCAATTCACATTAAGATTCAGACATTTGCTTGTATTGGTTCGCGCATGCAGCAAGTCCACCTAGCCAACTTAATTGATGAGTAGGTTTTGACTAAAAGGACACATGACATAACACAAGCCTTGCTGAGCGGAGAGGGTAAACGAAAGGTATGATTCATTTTCATTCAGTAATTTTTGCTAAAAGTTAGTTACAATATCAAATCAAATCAAACCCATATGATTTAGGCTGGCACTCAATATACTATTGTTTGTTTTCCAGCTCAAATGAATAATATGTGCAGGTTTTGTTAAATAATATTTTTTGTTGGGAAAATTTTGTTAAATGCCATAAACTTTAGTAAGGCGTTCAATGCATGGAAGGATCCCATGGGTATGGATAGGTGGAGCACTCTTGGGATTAATTAGTTGGATATATGTTGTTTTGTCTTCTTTAAATTTTCCAATGTGTAGAGCTACGAGGTACGATGAGTCAATTTTTTCTATTAATGAAACCAGTGGTTTTTAGCAACTACATTTGTAGCTCCTTTATTACAACCGGTTTGCAAGAAATAATCATCCGGTAATTGGACAACTAACGCCCATAAACCAGAACCCAAGTTTTATTTATCGTATACAACAACAAGACTTTTATTTTTTTAATGTACTTAGTGCATTAATTTTTGATTAGGAGATGTTGATAAAGAGTCTGTGCCCTAAAACAGAAAGCGCATCTCGTGGAGGTACATGTTACCAAAAGAAGTCCGGCTGCTGAAGTCAAATTTGTCTGAACTGGTGATCAAACTCATCTATTTAGAATAAAGATATTGGCAGTATTAGATGTTCTGGAGGTATTAGACACATTGAACCTAGAGGTGTGAAACATGGCGGGTTGGCCAGTGTTCCTAATAATCAATAGGGGGTTCCTGGTTTAAAAATGGGTCATTTCTAGCACGGGTCAAGATGGGCTGATCACAAAGACTGTTCAAACTCCGTTAGCATTTGGTTAATTGTTGTATAATTTATATGTTAATTATAATTAAGTAAACTGCAAAAATCATTCCCTGTGGTTTGTAGTAGTGACACTAATCATCCCTACCGATTCTATTGGCACTAATCATCTTCTCCTTGAAGTTGTGGGGGTTGAAACCTTCGGCAAAAATCATCCCAAGAGTGATGATTTTTTGCAAAACTTTTGTTAAAACTTTGCAAAAATCATCCCCAATAAGATGATTTTGCCGGACATTGCCACTTCTGGATGATTAATTTGCGCAATAGTATCGGCTGAGTGATGATGAGTGCCACAAACAACAAACCACAGGGATGAATATTTGCAGTGTTACTCTTCTATTATCATAAAGCATTACTATAATAATAGTAAGTTATAAGAGGTTGTATTACATTAATTATAGACTTTAGATAACATCAATATGTGTTGGACCCATTTGACCCATTTAAAATCAAGAACAACAACCATATCTTAATATGTAAAAGGGATGAAGTTACCACCTCTACTCGAGCCCAGCATTTCAAAATTCTGAAGCCTGTCGAGTGGCGGAGTGGTTGTTTGTATTAATTAAACTCTAAGATGCATACTAATTCATGGTTTTTTGATGTTGAACCGATGTGACGAGATAGGATAAACGAAAAGATGTGTGCACTATAAGAACTCATTCCAAATTGCAACAAGGTACACAATGTAATGATGTAATCTCCTTTTACAAGTCCCTTTCAGTTTGAAGATTTGTGGAATCTTTTTGTACATAATTGTCTACGTTTCCAAACTGACATTTTTTTTAATAACAGGGTGGATAAAGCATCAATGCTTCACGAGGCAATAGTGCTGAGAGAACTTCTAATGACTTTTTCAAGAATTCTAAGAGGAAATCTCGTGATACGAAGGAGTTTGAGTGCCAAAGTCAAGTATGTTTATAATGATTTGTTTCTTATTTGTCGTGTTACTTTTAAATGTACTGAGTGGAAACATTCTGAGAGGAGCACATCTTTTATTTTGTTTGACAGGTAGGTGTTCAAGCTTATAAAAAAAAATCTAATATGGTTCAATTACAAATAAAATTGGGCAGACACACAGTGGAACGTGGAATGTTTAGTTGGTTTTGGTGTTGTGTGCCAATGAGCTTAAGCTTATTTGAATTTTAAGGTTACATCTTTTGTCATGGTATTGTTAATTTGTCTTTTTTACCCAATATTTGTCTTTCTTTGACCATTGTCTTTTATATAAAACATGGACAAACAATTGATAACAAATAACAAGATAAATACCGCCTCAAATATTGACCGACAAGGGTTATGGCTAAGGGACTTATTATATATGGTTTTAAAGATCATTTGTTAAATACAAATTCTTATGTCGAGTGAGCGGTTTCATCGATTAAAAATTCCAGGTATGAATATTAAATGTATTTGTTGATGATTTGATAAGTGTGTTTTTAATTGTTAGTTGTGATTGAATATTCACATGCTTTTAAAATTAAGTAATCTATTTCATTGTTTCGTAATGTGACTCAAATAGTGTTTAAGGAATTGTTAGCTGTTATCGCCAACGTAATAACACATTCAGGTCTTGTTTTTTGCCAATCAATTTTTGTGATGAGGAGTTGTGCTATTTTGTGTCTAGTTGTAGTGACAATCAAGATCAGTATTAGATGTTAATAGTTTTTCCCTAAGTTGTTTTGTGATATTAAATGTATTTGTTGATATGTGTATAAATGTTAGTTGTGGTTGAAGATTCGCTATCTAGTATTGTTGGAATATGATCGTGTAAGGTAATTTTAATTTTAATCGGTATCATTGCTTCTGTGGACGTAAATTTTATGTTCAGGTGTTGTTTTCTGTGAATTTGGTGAGGGAATTGGTATGGAGGTGTGATTTTTCGTGTAATTTCTAAGCGAATGTGTTTACATCGAGGAGTGACCGGTGAAGATAGAAATAATAAGGGTTCGTTTGGTTTGTAGACGGGTTTAGCATTAAGATTTTGATTTGGATTTAAATTTGGATTAGAATTTGGATTTAATGTAGGAGAGATAAAATATATTAATTTATAAGTAAATTATTTTTATAAATTTAAAATATATTTTTTAGTAATTTAAAATAAAAGAGAGAAAATGAAAAAGAGATTTGTGTGTGAGAGAGAAAGAGAGAGGAGCAAGAAATAAAAGTGTGTGAGGGAGAAACCCCATCAAGTATACTAGCTTTTGTGTAACCCTTTATTTAAGGGTGTGGAAACCAAATCCTTAACCCCATGCACCAACCAAACAAGCTAAAACAATTGTCTAATGTCCAATGTGGTAAACCAAACGGACCCTAAGAATGTGGTATAATAACATTGAAACTAGTGAAATTTTTGGTATATGATAAAGATGTAATTTCAAAATGTGGAACTGTTACTAGCATGAATTTGCACAAATGGTGACCTCAACATAAGGCTTTTTCACCAACATTAGTAATATACATTTCTAGTGCTTCAGGTTTTGATTACTTGAATAATGTAAACGTAATTATCATATAAACACACTTTTGTACCATAAGTATACGAACACTTCCATAAGCAAAAGCCAATACAAGATGTGAACTTATAGCTTCTTTATAAATCGGCTGAAAACCATCAACGATGTGGAAAATTCCGGCTGCTAAAAACCATCAACGAGTTCGAATCACTTAACCGCAACTTCAAATCCGAATAAAATTACGACCTAGATGCACCTGAAAGCACATCGATCCGGTCAACACATAATGTTTCATTTAAAGCATTTTATCAAACACGTAAGCCACAACTACTATGCTTTCACTGAAGCATTTTATCAAACACTTGGTGCACACGTTAAGAAATGCACACGTTAAGAAATGCACACGTATGAAACAAACATTCCTTAAATCTTATTATCAGAAAACTATCAAAATTACGATAAAATGACATATGTATAGGAAATTAATGTCGCAAATAACATCAATTTAATTCTTAAAGACATGATATGAAAAACTTAAATTATTCTTCAATAATACAAACAAATTAAACAACAAAAATAAATTCAATAATACAAACAAATTAAACAACAAAAATAAATTCTACTAAAGTTATACTAATTAATCACATCATAATACAATTTGTTAAACATGAAACGAGATGAAGATGAACCCACCGAAGACATTTAGTTAGCCAAATATTGAGGGTGAAATTATAAGTATGATAGATGCGAAGAAATGTGTTTCATATCTTATTACTCAAACCATTTACATTTAGTTACTACTCCAATGCTTTAACTGCCAACCACTCATACTTATTACTCCGACCATTTACTTTTTATTTACTACTAAAATACTCAAATGCTTCAACTTTCAACCACTCATACTTATTACTCTGACCATTTACTTTTTATTTACTACTCAAATACTCAAATGCTCCAACTTCCAACCACTCATACTTATTATTCAGACAATTTACTTTTATTTACTACTCAAATACTCAAATCCTCTAACCTCCAACCACTCATACTTATTACTTTGACCATTTACTTTTACTAGACGAGTACCCGCGCATAGCGGCGGAAATTCCTAGCGGCAGATTATTAACGACATACGATATTGTGGTAAGTTTTTTGTGTAACATTTAATATAGAACATGAAAATATCAAAATGTAATTGTAAACGAATGTAACATGCGATAATTCAACACATTTATAGCGGCAACCAATTAACGATATGCGAACTCTTAGTAAAATTAGAAACCATGTATCCTATATTAGTCAACTCTTAGAATTCGTAAAAGTTGCATAAATTCCTTGTCATTTTGTTCCCTAAAATACATTTTCATTTGGTTCCCTAAAATACATTTTCAGTTTCAACATTTTCGTTCCCTTAACAATCTAAATCATCGGAAGACCACCACAATGAAAACTTGACAAACATCTTTGTTCAATATTCAAAGATCTAATCGCATCCTGCAAAACATATTAGTACATAATTAGAATATAATTAGACTATACAATTAATGTAGTAAACTTTCTATAATGAATTTTTTGTTTTCAATAATTTGTTGAATATTTCAATAACATTCAATGATTGCCATTTATATATAATTTAGACATTTATGTCCTGTATAATGTAAATATACAATTTAATTTAGTTAAGAACATTTAACGATTGTCATTTATACAATTAAAAGTATCACAATGATCAAATTCTATATGTAAAGTTGGCTGATATTCGCAAGGACGTGCAGTGTCCAATTTGCTTAGGTACTATTTCCGGATCTTATTTCACTATGCTATACTTTTGATATCTTATTCAAGGAATCATGACAGCTGATATACTTGGTCCAGAGGATATATTTTTCTAGAAGGCAGGCTTAGAGGACAAGTTAATTATGAAAAAAATATAATGATAATACATTTTTGTTAGTCATAGAATGATAAAAATAATCTAGTCTTGGTTCGCCCTTAAAGAATATACTAGGCATTTACTATGCGATCCTAGTATTTGTGAGCAGTATATAAACCATCTTAAGGATAGAAATATGAAATTCACAACTAATTAGCATGTCTTACATGTATTATAGGAAGTCAATCATCATCTAATTAGCATCCTCACTAGACGTTGACGTTGACGTATACTAGGTGTTTGAGGGAGATTTCAAATCTCTTTAAGGTTGATTTTTAACCCAATGTAGTAAAATAGAAACTGAGTGTAGTGGGAAGAAAAACAATGCCGATTGCTTACAAATGACATTAAAGATGAAATATAGTATTTTCTGTAGGTGGGAGTATAGTATTCTTAACCTTACGAGATGCCAGAAAATTTAAGGGACTTGTAATCCTCTTTTGTTAGATCAGCCATCATTACATGCAGAAAGCAAGGGTACCAAGTGCTTTAAGGGACTTATAATCCTCTTATGTTTCATACCGTATCTTATTGCTCAAACCATTTACATTTATTTACTACTCCAATGCTCCAACTGTCAACCACTCATACTTATTACTGTGACCATTTACTTTTTATTTACTACTCAAATGCTCCAACTTTCAACCATTCATACTTATTACTCTGACGATTACTACTCAAATACTCAAATGCTTCAACTTCCAACCACTCATACTTATTACACCATTTACTTTTATTTACTACTCAAATGCTTCAACTTCCAACCACTCATACTTATTAATCTGACCATTTAATTTTATTTACTACTCAAATACTCAAATGCTTCAACTTCCAACCACTCATACTAATTACTCTGACCATTTACTTTTATTTACTACTCAAATACTCAATTGCTTCAACTTCCAACCACTCATACTTATTACTCTAACCATTTACTTTTATTTACTACTCAAATACTCTAACTTCCAACCACATACTTGTTACTCCAACTATTTATATTTATTTATAATTCAAATACTCCAACTACTTCAACATTTATTTACTATAAATTCTTATTGCTAACCATTATTCAGTCAAGATAATATTACTCACAAAAATCATGAATCTCAATTCTTTCAACCCAAATTATTTCACTAGTTTAATGACTTCCCAAGATCTTGAAAGTCCAAACAATCAACCACATACTAATCCGTATCCAAATAATATGTACCCAAATAATATGTACCTAAATCATATGTACCCAAACCCTCTATATCCAAATCATTTATACCCAAATCATCCATATATGCATCTAACTCCAAACAAAAATACCACTAACCAAAAGTTAAAAGGTACAAAAAACGAATGGACAAAGGAAGAGGATTTAGTGTTAGCGAGGGGTTGGTTACACGTTTCGAAAGATAGCATTACTGGTAAGTCTCAACGCGAGAGATTTTTGGCGACGGATTCACGAATACTATGAAAGTTAGAACCCTTCACGAATTACAAGAACCGTTGATAAAGTCAAAGGTCATTGGCATTACATGAATCCGCTTGTTGTTGCATTCAACAATCAATATTTAGTGTTGAAAAGCCAAAAGCTTAGTGGATGGTCCGAGGAAGATTTTAGAAGTGGCACTCAAGATAAATATAATGCCATTTACGGCTCTAGTTTCAGACATGAACATGGTTGGAATTTGGTTAAACATGAACCGATTTGGTACTTGGGAACACAACATCTGAGACATCTAGTGTTCATGTGATTCGCAAACTCCTATAGCCGATGATATTGAAGAAATAGTACGTCCCACAAGTACGAAAAAAGCCAAAAAAGATCGAAAAAGGAAATATACTGCTTCCACTTCATATTCAAAGAGTCGACTTGACGAGATATTTGAAAAACATGTTCAAGACAACAAAAAGGCAATCGACCGACACCACATGTTGAAAGAAAAAAAGATTAAAGTTGAAGTTGAGAAGCTAAAAGTCGAAGCCATCAAAGCAAAATATAAAGAGATTGCGATCCTAACAAAATGGAGGATTTTGCGCGAGAGGTTTGGAAAAATCGTGCTATGGAGATCAAAGAAAAGTATAATTTGTAGTTTAGTTTAATGTTGCATGATAATTTTAGATAATGGTAGTTTCTAGTAATGCAACTAAGTTATGTTTCTTTAATTTCTATGTCATTTGTTTTTTATTTTTAGAATAATGTAATCTTAAAAAATGACTAAATTTATGGTGATGTGAAAATGCATTAAACTCTATAAAATTCAATGCATTGTGATAGTTTGGACCGGTTCGGTTCCTCGGGTTCAAACCGGTTCCGGTTCGAAAACCGGTTTATTTGTGCACCTCTACTTAGGACATTGGTAAATATGTTGGCCATATTTTTGTTTAAGTGACATATATACTTTTGATTAGTATATATGCGTTCTTACCGAAAACATTTCATATGCTCTTTTTTTTTTACACACTAATACATAATTTTACACATACATCATTCAAATAACTTGATAACATGGCGACTAACAAGGTCTAAAGATAGAAGACTCGAAACAAACGCTAAAGCTTGTGACATCCAAGCTCCAACGGCCACGGCAATATGGTCCAAAGAAACATTTGCACGAGCTAGGACAATAACGATAAACTTGAAAAGATAAATACTACTTCAGAAGCTTTAGTCATTATTAGCATTCACGCCGAGACTAATGCTCAAGCAAATTCAAGAAGAAACAAAACATAAAGAAAAAAAAGTCGACTGTTCCCCAATAATATTTGATCATAAAACAACATACGACAACGGCATCTAAATGGTATTTGGTTGCCATGACCTAACCAAACGATTCAACTTCAGGTTTTAGATGATCGAGATTGTTTATATACAACAAACAGATAGTAAAATTATATCAAATCGCAAATTACCACACTAATAAAACCACACAGCAAACAAACGAACACCCAAGTACGTACTCCTCACAGATGCGCGTACTCAGGATTGAAAGCAAGAGCCTCCCTATAAATCATCTCCTTCATCTGCTCCTCGGTTGGGGCATGATGTTCAAAGTCGAAGTTAAAAGGAGTCATACACACAGGCTCGTCACTGATGTCGTGCAGTGACGTTAGATACGGATGTGCAAGTGCATCTTCAACTGAAACCACCAACTTACTCAAGTTAAAATTTATTTTTGAAAAATAGTATACATGCATAAGCCAAGCAAAATGAGTTTTAATATTGAATAACATATGAATTTTAATACATAAATGGTCCTTGTAATTCGCTCAAAATTACTAAGTGATCCCTCGCCGATACACATAAGAAATATGGTCCCTAGTTTGCTTTTAATTTGGTCCCTCAAGTATGTAATTAATTTCACTTTTGGTACCTCAAGTATATAATTAATTTCGTTTTTCGTACTAAAAATGAAGGGAAAGAAACCAAATATAAAAGTAAACAGTGTTCCAAGGGACCATATCACTAATCTGTATCGGCGAGTGACCAATTCCGTCGAGTGAAGCAAATAACAGGAACCGTAAAAGTAATTTACTCCAACAAAAACTCAAGAAAGAACCGCATATGCAAGCCGAGTTAACCAGAACCATCTCAACATAACAGTAACATCATGTTTGAAGCAAAACCTTGGTAGTGTGGCGTAAAATAAATATAGCATGCAAGAGAGCATATAGTAATCTACTCACCTGTGATTCTCTGCCGAGGATCAAAAGTCAACATCTTTTCAATAAGATCAATGGCAGCAGGATGGACTTGAGGAAACTTTTCATTGAATGATTGTCGTTGATAATGATTTAGTTGTCGAATGTATCTTTTTGCATTTTCATTCAGAAATCCTAATTCAGCTTCTGACGGAGTTCCAATCAACTGCAAAGATTAAAATGATGTTAAAGGTCAAATACATAATGCTATTAATCGTTACTTGTCAAAAAAGCTATTTTAAGAGAATGTTAAATACCTCCATAAGCAATCTTAGCTGGTGTACATGGTCTCTGCCAGGAAATAAGGGCTTGCGGTCCATCAATTCCATAAAGATACAGCCAACTGACCATACATCAATAGCAGCAGTATAATCAGAAGAGTTTAACAGCAGCTCTGGTGCACGGTACCATCTTGTAACGACATACTCGGTCATGAAATCAGTTTCAGATGTAACACGAGCTAATCCAAAATCACATATTTTCAGATCACAATTGGCGTTCAGAAGAAGATTGCTAGGCTTCAAATCCCTGTGCAGCACATTTGCAGAATGTATGTATTTTAGCCCACGCAGGATCTGATACAGAAAATACTGCAAGGAAAAGATAAAAATAGTAAATACTGACGACTCGTTAGCATGATAAGATATGCATGCCAACACAAGTATCCGATAAACAAATAACCTAATATAATGTTAAGCACCTAAGGTGCTATTCAGAATCTTATACATTGATAGCAGTTGGCTGACCTCACCCTTCCTAGCGACCTCATACACTTGATTGCAACTTTCTTGAACACGTGTCAAAAACAAATTTCTCAATTTTGTTATTTTTTATACTAGGTTTGATGCCCGTAACATCCTGCCATCTAAACCATTTACAGGCATTACACCGTCCACCACATACCTATTGACATTATAGAACTTTTCAGTCACACAAGGCCCTAACCGATGCTTCTCGCCCTTCCAACCACCTTATTTGTCATGACATCAACATCTCACCTTTCTAGAAGTCGATCTCAACTGACAGAGAAGTAATCTTTCAACTTAGTTGATGTTTATTCACCACCACCACACCTTTTACTTCCCTTTCAGCGCTGCGGCTTAATTGTTCTTATTACGTTGTTATCTTGTGAGTTAACCTAAAAATTTCAGATTCTTATCTTACAGGCGTGTTTTCTAAATATGGCCTTCAGCCAAAGTGTGTTCCTTATAAAGAACGAAAGCATATCATGCAGCACACCTAAAACAAAAGGGTAAGGAATCAATGTTGTATGGTGTAATGCTAAAGTAACAGAAAAATAGCGTGGTCATATGCTTTCCCTATATTGCAGAGACGTTCTTCTTTGCAATAGCCTAGTACATCGCCTCACAGCAACCCCTAACATATGCACTTATTAGATCAATAGATCCCACAGGCCAAATCTTTATTGTATCGATATCATACCATGAGTCGCCCAAGAATAAAAATAAATCCTTGTTAATCATCTCAAGCCGACTGTATCTTTTGGGATCTTGGTGCCAAGTCTTAAAAAATGCTCAGAAGCATGACTCCTTAAACCGAGTGTTTAAAGCATCCTTTTATGATATCTCCATATCACCCTTCTATACTTTGGCGTTTCTGTCACCACACACTGCTGGGTGGCAACCTTACTATTTATGCATGTCACTAGATCATTTTTCCTCCAATACGAAACTAGAGTTTTGAACATTACTAAGTCATTAGGTTGACGTTTCTACTAAGTTTTCAATGCTATATCAGCATACCATTGCAGAAATTGATTAAAATGTCCTGAAAGTACTTGTGCATTCCATAAATTAATAAAAGGGGTGAGTCAATCAAGAGTCCTTATAAAGCTAGATCCATGCAAAGAACTTTCTATGCTTACTCGGTATCAGTTCACAGATTGCTAATGCAGGTTGAGTTTTGGACCAGCTCCAAGCACATCCTAAGCTTCTTTTTTCGAACAGCTCTAACTAACAAATTATGTTAATAAACTTGTCATTGAGCTAGACGAAGATTGCAACCAACAAGTAGAGTGAAACATAATAGTGAGAAACACGAAAGATATATCACTTCTCTATCAATATAAAGGTTGATTTCATCTAATACCTACGCATGAGAAAAGAGATTCTCATCTCTTCATTTTAACCTCTATGATAAAACTGTGATGACTTTGTAACACAAACATTATTGTTTTTTTTTAACGTGATAATGAAGAATGATTTACAATGGCATTTGTGTTGTGCCAACTAACAGTATAGGAGTGGGTAATAAGAAGCACTGCAGCACAACCCTTCTAGTAAGTTATTATGAACAAATCCTCGCACCTTGAATCAAAAATTGACTGCAGACTAGCCTTTCGGGTTTTTTCTTAATTTATACATCACTGTGGGTTTGCTTAATAGGTATGCGATATATATCATGTCACCACCAAAGATGACCCATTATTATACAGCATGGAAAATATCTTAAAATAACATAAGCATTCTTTCTTTCAGTTTCGAGATTAACATAATTGTACAACACATATATTCCCTATCGGCTAGTGGAGCATCAGTTAATAGTAGAAGTGATTGAGATTCACTAATGCTACAGGACAGCTCAAGATGGCACATGAATAGAATGGTCAAAGCCTATAATTACCCTTTACAAAGCACCCTAAAAGATCAAGAACATATGCAATAAGTCGAAATAAACATCAAAAGA
>BQNB010104973.1:2503-23704 GCA_026074375.1 Tanacetum coccineum
TGTATATATATATACATATATGTATATATATATATATATGTACATATATATACATATATATACATATATGTATTTACATATATACATATATGTATTTACATATATACATATATGTATTTACATATATATATATATATGTGTGTGTGTGTGTGTGTGTGTGTGTGTGTGTGTGTGTGTGTATTTAAATATATATATCTTAACATTGTGAAAGTGTTTATTCATTTATTTTTGATCCTTGAACTCCTATTTATTTCTTGTCAGATTCTCTTGAACAGTTTAGTCAATTGCTTCGCTTTCGTTGTTGGCTATGTTTTGAGTATTTTGTGTCAATG
Source organism: Tanacetum coccineum (assembly GCA_026074375.1). Lineage (NCBI taxonomy): Eukaryota > Viridiplantae > Streptophyta > Magnoliopsida > Asterales > Asteraceae > Tanacetum > Tanacetum coccineum. The sequence continues at coordinate 2,836 of BQNB010104973.1, forward strand.
TTGCACTTAGCCCAAGTGCGTTGAGTCGTTTTGCGTAAATACCACACAACCATGTTACCGGATAAAGGTTTTGTAATAAGGATAATGATTTTACAATGGAATCGAGGTTTTTCAATTGAATAAAGGTTTTGTATAGAGGACTTTGGTGTGAGTAAAAGACTAACGCTTGTACAATAAGGCAACATTGTACTGAATCATAATAAGATGAAATTAATGTTAGGCCGTGGCCGGGTACCGTTGTGCGTAGTAGAGATTGTTTGGTTCGTTGTGTAGAGATTATCTACGCGGTTATTATCATCTGTTGAGGTGAGTTCTCGTAGCCCCACTTTTTAAATCTTTTCCGTTGGGGGAAAATGATACTCAAATATGTTTTGAACTGTTTTCTAAACTGTGCGAAACGTGGTTTTGTTTTTGGGACAATTAATGTGCTTATGACTGCTATGTGAATAATATATGTTGGTACAATATGTTGTATGATCTTTCTGTGTGGTTCTTCACCTTAAATGGCTCCAGCTAGTAGGCTTTAAGTGTGGTATGTCATTCGGGGTTGCGACCCTAAGAGCGGTGGTACACTTTGGTGATAAGACTAGCGGGGATGCTATATGTTGGTACATGATTAGCGAGGATGCTAAGTCATGGGTTTGTGATTGATTGCATATATTCACTGTCATATAGCATAATTGTCCAACTGTTTGAGATATTGGCACAACAACTGGGTTTAAGGTCAAACCTATTATTGTTGACGTTTTTAGTATCATTTTCATGTGTGTTGTTAGCAAAGGTAACTGAGGAGTATTGGGAAACAAAGATGAATACTTTTAAGAGTTTATTGAAGGACAACTGTTTGACTTTTTCCAAGGTTGCGAAATTGTAAACTTTTGTAAATAAACTTTTATAAATTAATGTATAGTATGATCTTGTATCTTGTGCGGTGTGAATCATTATGTCGCATTCCCATGTTTACGCCACTGACGGGGTGTGACACTTGAATTGTAGGTTCAGGTGTTGTTTGAATATTCGATTAAGTTGGGTCTGCAGCAATGGTTGTTGAAGTAGATATAGTTGTGTCCTGTTGACATTTACCGGATGCATCAGCAGTAGGAACAGCGGAAGTCTTTGTCACAACTGGAGTAGCTCCATTGAAGTATTCATCTAACATCGAACCAAATAACATTTCTAACTCTTGAAATGACGTTGTTACTGTCTCATCTGCTATCGAAACTTTTACTTTACTTTTTGGATCATGACTTAAACTATGATGTTCAAGTGCCATTGTTTGACTTTGTTGTGTAGGACTAGAACTGTCGTGATCTGACGCCATAAGTGGCATTTCATCAAAATTAAGATGAATGGTTTCAACTATCAATCTTGTTCTCTTGTTATGTACTCTGTAACCTTTTGACTGAGTAGAATACCTTACAAAAATACATGCATCGCTTTTTTCTTTCATCTTATCAAGATTCTCACCATCTCTGACAATGTAGCACAAGGAGCCAAAGATGTGATAGAATTTGATTGTAGGTTTTCTTCCATTGATGATGTGGTATAGTGTTTTTTTATGTCGAGGGATTACAAGTGAACGATTTTGAGTAAAACATGCAGTTGCAATTGCTTTAGCCCAGAAGAAAAGTAGAAGATTAGCGGCACTTAGAATTGTTCGAGCAGCCTCAACAAGAGTATGGTTCTGTCTTTTGACAACGGCATTCTATTTAGATGTTCGAGCAATGGAAGTTTGGTGTTCAATACCTTCTTTTGATAATTATACATAAAGAGTCTTATTGAGATATTTTGTGCCTCTGTCAGTTCACACTGTTCTTACTTGAGCATGAAGTCCTCTTTGAATCAATCTGAGCAAATCGATGAGAACTTTGGGTGTTTTGTCTTTGGATCTCAAGAAGTGAGTCCAAGTGTACCTGGAGTAATCATCAACATTCATAATTACATATTTCTTACCATTAATACTTTCTATTCTCATTGGACCGCACAAGTCCATGTGAAGAATTTGTAGCCGTCTTTTTGAGCATGGGGTTGTTTTCGTCTTAAATGACTTTCGTTTGGATTTTCCCAACTCATAAGAAGAACAAAGATGATCTTTTATAAATTTTAGTTTTAGAAGGCCATTCACAATACCATTCTTTGAGAGCAAGTTGATGGTGTCAAAGTTCAAATGTGAGAGACGATGATGCCATAACCATGCTTGAGACGATGAAGCTTTAGCCATTAAGAAAATTGGATTTGGAGAAGTTGTCTCTTGAAGAGTGATTGAGTAAAGATCTGTTCCACGAGAGCCTGTGAGAAGAACATTTCCTTTTAAATCACGAATGTAATATGTAGATTTTTGAAAAACAACTTCCTAACCCGCATCACAAAATTGACCAACAGAGAATAAATTGTGATTCAGTCCTTTGACGTAATAAACCCTTTTCATAATGACATTTCGTTGAACCAAGTCTCCATATCCAAGAATTGGTGCAAATTGATCGTTTCCAAACCGCACCGTACTTAGAAATTTCTCCACAAAATTAGTTTGAAGCTTGAGATTTCCTGTCATGTGCTTTGAGCAACCAGAGTCGACGATGAACAGGATTATTTCTACGAGCTACAAAATAATTAGAAGACAATAGAGTATTGGACAAATTGGATCCCCTAACAGTCTAGGTTTCTGAAATATTAGTAGTCCTAAATGAAGTTCCTAAAGGCATACTAACATTCGTGTTCACATTTCCTGCTTTAGACTTAGGTGCTCATTTATATCCTGGTGGTGTAAGCTTAGTATACCACCAACTAGATGTCTTACTAACATGCTCATATAGTCTCCTAAATGTGCTTCTAGTTTTCTGGATAGTGGATTCTAATGCAACGGTTTTCCTAAGGGGTGTTGCAACATATTGGTTCATTGTTCGTTTGGGTTCTCTATTACTAATAGGCACTACAATGGGCTTTTTAGTACTAGAATTCACGCCATTAATATAATGAAGAACACACATATCATGATTTTTATTAAACATGCATTTGCTACAAGTCACAAAAACAAAATTAACATTGAAAGTTTTAGCATTCAAACTGTCATTACACGCAGTTACAGACAAATTATTATTAGAAAACTTAATGTTCCTACGGTGGTCTTCTACATTATTTGTCTTCACTTGACTATTGTTTCGCATGACCCTATCTTCCATCGGAGTGCTCTTAAGTTATGGTCTGCTAACGCTAGTGGTGGAATTTACTCCTGTAGAGAAAGATACGCGTTAGTTAGTTTTTATAATATCCTGAGGAAACTGTTGTGTTCTAGTTTGAGTTGTAAACTAGTGTTCATACATTCCTGGTGCAATCACGTTTGTGTTCTTTTGAACTGTTGTTCCTATTTGTTTTTGAGCTAAAATTTGTGGAGTGACTGGTTTTGTTAAACACTGTGACACATTAGCTCTAGTAACCGACATTGACTTTGAAAATTCTTTATTCTCAAGAGAATCTGAAAACGGAGTCTATTTACCCAAAACTGATGGTTTTTTAATTTTAAAAGCATTTGGTTGTCAAATAACCGATGTTTTTTTCAAACTTAGTATCCATGGACTTTCCATTCGTTCTTTCAATGAGTTTCTTTAACTCGCTTATTGCAATGTCATTGTCTTGTAATTGAGCTTTCAAATCATGTATTACGAAAAGTTGTTAATTAAGGTCTCTAAATAAAGAAGATTCATTTTGTTTCCAAACAATTTTATTTTTCATCTGTTCTTGACATTGCTGTAAAGCAAGTTAAAGATTTATTGAGTCTTGTTCAAGCTCTGAATTTTTTTTGACAATTCATTAAATGATTTGTTGTTGACATTTTCACTTCGTTTTGAAAGCTCTTTTTCAAGACATTGACATTCTCAATTTATTCCAAATAATTACATGCCATTTCATAATATTTATCAATATCTGTATACACATCAAGTATATCATTCATGTGATCATCATAGTAATATTCCTAGAGAGTCGATCGATTTCATTTGAAAACTGTGTTTGTTGAAGTTCTAGTTGAGATTGAAGAGATTCAAATTCATTTTCAAGGGATTTAAAATATTTCAAATCTTTAACCATTCTTCTTTTAAAGTTTGATAAAATTCGACTAGATCAGTTGTAAGACGTTTAGCAGTTCGATTCAGATTTTTTTCAATGAAAATATTCATATCAGTCCTAACTGGAGAGTGCCAGCGTTTGTCATTTATGATTTTGAAACAACGTATCAGACCATTATGAAAAGACTGAACATGATGTATTCGAATTTTTCACTGCTATTACATTTTTGAGACCACGAAAGTGATTCATCCATCTGTTTTTCCAACAAAATCGTTTGTGTATTGAAAACCTCTTTTGAGTATACATTCTTTTCAGGTATATAACTCGTTATCAAATCCTTTGAGAAATACTTTTGTTTAGCTGACTTTTCACATTGAGGAACAAACAATTCGTAAAGGTTATTTAAGTATTTATAATCAAAAGGTTTGATTAAATCACTTAAGTTAGATCGACTTTCATGGGCGAGACAAATCGTTTCATCAGAATCAGGAGCTAACATTAAAGCAAGATTATCATTATAGCATCCTATATCATACATATCTGGATTCGCATTTTGAGCCTTCTTGAGGTACTGAGGTTTGACAAAACTTATTTTACAATTCTGATTAAGCATGTTCATCGTTTGAACTGATTGACCGGTTTTATAAACAATGTCATTTAAAACTTTGACTTGTTTTTCCAAACTGATGACCTTTCAATTTCTTTATCTTTACGAGTTTTGAATTTTTTTCCTTTTCCTCCTTTTGAAGTGAAATTATGGAAATTGTTCTTTGATGTTCTTTTGATTCAACATGATTATTTTTTTTAGTATAATCACTAAAAGATTATTTGAGATTTGACTTTTTGTTCTTCGAGTAAACCAAAAGCTGTTGCACATATAAGTTTCGCATTTTCCACAAAATCAAAATGTTAGTACCTCTTATGCTCATTATTTAAGAATGTGTTTGCTTCTCGCAAGGCTTTGTTTGATAATTTTAAAGACTTATTGTTTTGTTTACTTCCATTAATTTCAATTTTCATTTGTTGAATTAAAGAAGCAAGCAATTCACATTCTTTTTAAATCATTTGATCATCCTGGTCAGCCACTTCTCCATTATTACTCATATCTGATAAATCTAAAGTGATATTAGTATCACCTTGTTTAACCAGATATGCGTCATTAACAGATTCAGGTTTCTTAGGATGCTGTCTCTCATTGGCAAACACATTATAGTCATCATCATTGTTATGTACCTTTTGCAATGGCTCAGCATCAAAGATAGGTCTATAGTTGTGAACAGCATCTGGAGTGACCTCTTGAATCTTTTTCATGTACATGTAATGTGCTTCCAATTCCTGATCTTCAAGTTCATCATATGTGTCATCCCTCCAATCAGCTTGTTCTGCACTCAATTAAATCCCAGCTTCCTCTTGCTTATACAACAACATCTTTTCCTTATGATAAGCTGAATCTCGTGCCCGTTTTGCTTTCTTACATTCTGTTTCTACATGCCCAAATTCCTTACAGTTAAAACACTGAATCCCTATCTGATGCACTACCTGAGTACCTACATTTTCCCTAGCCCCAACACCATTAATTTCCCTCTAATTATCTTACTGCCTAGTTTGTCCTTCATACCCAGTTCTTTTGTCAGATCTTGGAGGATTATCAACGTTCACATTCCTAGTGTTTGATGAAGTTTTGAGGTTGTTGGTTGCAGGTTTGTAGTTTTTCTTAAAAGAAATAGAGATTAAGGCCATGAGTTTGTAAATTTTCTTCTCCTTTGAAGATGCTTCATCATCCGCAACTACTTCAAGCTCTTGATCATAACTAGGAGGAGGAGAATTGGCAACTGCTTTTCCTTTGTTTAGAGTAGCTGCTTGTGATCTGGTCGATGAACTTTGAGTGTAGTGTATAGGATTTGAATTTTTAGTGTAGTGGGTGGGATTTGGTTGAGGATTGTAAACGGGTTGTTGTTGTTGTGCTACAAGTGCGAGTGGGTTAGCAGTGCGTACTAGTCTTTCAGCTCTTATCTCATTCACTTCATTTTGGTGCTGCTTCAGGATGTCATAAAATTTGTGGTAGGAGACAGTCTTCAATTCTTAACTCTGCTTAACAAGTGTCACAAACCTTTGCCATTCTGGTTTAAGTTAAAGTAAGAACTGAACATTCACTTGATGATTAGTAACTTCACACTGATTTCTAACAAGCTCAATCATCATCTTGTAAAACCTTAAGTAATACGAGTCAAGTGATTCACCATCCTGTGAGGTAAACTTCTTAAATTTCCATTATAAATTGGTTTCAAGGTCTTGTATATTGATTGACTCATCATGTTTCAACCTTTCAATTGCTTTCCACATTTCCATTGCATTTGGATATCATTATCAATCCCAGTAAGAATGATCTGAACAGTTTCAGCTCAGCATCAATCCATTTCTTTGTTTCCACTAAAACAGTTGCATATGTCTCCATTACCTTTTCCCTTGGTTGTTGTGGAGTACCCACATTACCAGGTGTAGCAGGTGTAGCATCAAGAACTCTGTATTTGTATTTGTATGGTGGATTTGAAAGACATAAGTGGATAAGCTCATGGTTTGGTTTGGTGTCAATGTATCTTTTGATTTCAGGATTTCCACTGAACGTAATTACCAGGTGCTAACATTGGAGGACGATGATTACCACCAGCTTCCATGATGACATTGTGAAGAGCACTTGATGTTTGATCTTGCATATTGTTGTTGGTATCAGACATTTTGATGTTGTGAAAGGATATTGGAACTTTTCAATGATTAGTGAGAGTTGTTTAATTGTGATGTTGTTTAAGTGTTTTTGATTTGTGTTTTTGTTGCAATTTAAGTGTTTGAAATTTGGTTCATAAGAAAAATCTAATCAAATCGCCTGAAAAAGCCAGTCAAATCGCTTGATGAACAGTCAAACCGCCTGATGATAAGGAATTAAACCGCCTGATAATTTTGATCAAATCGCATGATGAAGTGTTGTCAAATCGCCTGACGATATTGATCAAATCGCTTGATAAGTAAACTCAAATCGCCTTGTTTAAGTACTCAAACCGCTTTGTGAATGTTACTCAAACCGCTGGATTAATATGGTCAAACCGCCTAAGAATATAAATTAAACCGCCTGAGGATGTGAATCAAATCGCCTGAAACTTGAATAGCTGGGGTCAAACCGCGGGATTCTTACTCAAACCGCCTGATGTTTAGTCAAACCGCCTGATTAAATTGCCTTAAATCTACTCAAATCGCCTGATGACAACCTCAAATCGCATGATTCAAGTGCCAAACCGCGCGATTCCGTAAAAAACCCAATGATTCAAAACATTAAAAAACACATAAAAACCATAATTTTTAACGTTTTTACCTGATTTTTTTTGGAAAACTAAGTATATCTAAGCTATATCTAACCAAAAAAACATAACTTTAACATTTTTAACATCAAAAATTTGTTCACTTTTTTTTCGAATAATAAGCTTAAAAAAAACTAGATTTCTTGGATTTTTGCAAGTAAAACACACATAATCATCCCATGACGACTGATACCACATGTTGTCCTACCCTTTAATCCATATCACAACATAAACAAACAAAAATATATAGAGAGAGGGTGAGAGAAAGCTAGAGAGAAATGGAAGGATGTATTTTTTTTGCAAATGACAACCAACACCCTCCTAACATGCTAGGAGGGTTGTATTTATACTTCCATAGCCATAGAGGCGATATGCATTGTAATGGGCCGGGCTTGGCTAGTTATTGGGCTTTGGCCAGTAACGTGGACAAAATTAGCTTACAATCCAAGCTCGTTAAATCAGACTAGTCTATTACAATCTAAGACCGAGACCTAAACTAGAATGACCGGGACTTTCTTGTTCGCCTTAATATTTTAAGGCTAACACCAACACAAGACGAAGTGAACTCTACCCCAACCCGGTCAATTTAACCCCCCCCCCCCCTCCCCCCCCCACACATTAAAGCACCATGAATACTTTTGATACACTGACGCATTTATATATTATACACATTCATATATGAGATGAATCATTTAAAGAGTGAGTTAGAATTTCCTTCCATGGTTACAATAGGTAAACAAAACAACTCGTAATTCCACCTTTACATGTGTAATAATTCTACGTTTACGTCACCACATGGATTTTAGTTACGAGTAATTAAGGTTAATCAAATGCTAAACTTGGTCAACATTTTGGTCAACGGAATTGGAGAAGACATGTCCTCGCCAAAACCTTGGCATGAAAAATGAGAAGTGAAAGTATTAGCTTTATTGTAAAGGCGGGGGAAAGTTAAAGAACGACCACATGGTCGGCGAGGACATGTCGTCGGCAAATCTTCTGGTCAAATTTTAAACGCGAATTAGCCTCGGACAATGACTAAAACCGAGTGTTTTTGTCATTTAGCGTGTTTTGAAGAGGGCACCCTTGTCCTTGCCAAAACTTTTATTGCCCGAACCCTTTTTTCTTGTAGTGTCTTCTCTCTCTAATATCTTCTTTTTTCTCTCTAAAACCTTACTAGTCATTCTTATGTGTAAATGATACATTTGTATGAGACCTACACTTCATTTTCCAACGCCTTATACATTATGATATTTTGTCACATTTTTAAATGTGTGAATCAAGAAATTCTCACGCTCTCATCAAATATATAGTTTCGATTCGACGAGTTGCCTTACACTAAGGACAGTAACATTGAACAATTCAAAATCACACATGATATGAATACACCAAGATCGATTCTGTGTGCAAAAGGGATAATATTTAGTATACTCAAATACAAGAATAACGCCGTACTGTTAGTGCTGATATCAACGAGGGGCAAGGCCAGTCTTAAGTATTCTACTGGCTGGCCGAACGAAAAATGCCCCTTTATGAACAAACAACACACCATTCTTTTGTTTAAAAACTGATCAAGCTAGCGCCTCATTCCACGCTAAACGTTATTTAATAAATACACTGTTAGAATAACTTGTTATTGTAACACGACCCATTTATTAATCGTGTCAAGAAACTCAACCCTAACCCAGACTTGCATAACACGTGTAACCCGTTTGTGACCCGTTTAACCTGTTTAGGTAAATAGGTCAATCGGTAAATAAGGTTGATAATTTGCCGATTTAACTAATTTAAATGCAAAACATGATATAAGGATGTAAAAAATAATAGACATAGCTTACAAATAATTATGCGACAATTTAAATGATATATAAGTTATAATCGTAATTCACTCCTATTAAAATACATAATAAAATACATTTAATCAAATCAATATAGAATTCAAGTTATATATTTTTATTTTTAGAGGCTTATATATACTTAAGCGTATTCACGTGTTAACCTGTTTAATACTTACTCAACTCAAACACGACCCATTTATTAAAACGGGTTATACGGGTTTACCTGTTTTTAACCCAAACCTGTTTAACTTCGTGTCGTTTATCGTGTCGTGTCGAAAATTGCCGCCCCTACTATTTAAATGATGCTCTGGGTCATCGTCCGTGCCACCCATAGCTAGGGCCTGCCCTGATGAGGGGGAGGAGGAGTATGACAAGCGTGTAAAAATAAACCACAATATTGACTCGGTGTAGGCGTTTTTGGTTCTTTTCTATCAATATCAACACTTTTTGGACTACGTGTCCGTGAAGAATAGGCAGGAGGAGGCGGAGCATAGGCAGCATCTATTTGCAAGAAAAATAAAAATGATTGGATTAGAAATGATTTCAACAATAATACAGATGATATCAAGCATACTTTTGCAAAAAAAAAAAAAACATGCGTACCTTCAGAAGATGCAAAATAAGAACTCCTAAACAAGAGAATGCAGAAAACTAAATTAATTAAGAGATGAGACTCCTGGTAAAACGTCATTTAGGTAAAATAGTTTTCGCGTATACTTTAGTTTCCTTTCTTTTGTGGTTGAACATATACGCACGCTACCCTGGGTAATTTAAAGAAGATATTTCAAGATATAGTCGCTTGCCCCACTTTCATCTTTGCGAACGCCGATGTTAATAGACAAAGTTTGAACGGAGTTTTCTTGTAAAAGAGTGTGATGAGAGGTTACCGTTGCTACGATGGGAGATAATGAAGGAGAAATCGAAGGGAATTTCCCAAACCGATGCTATTTTTCAGTTACTAAAAAGAAGTTGGAAGACATCGTAAGAGTAAATTGTATTTTTGGTCCTGAACGTATTAATCTTGAACTTTGGTCTGTGTTTTGTATCTCTGACCGATATTAAATGACTAAAACACCTTGTTTTCTTCTTCTCTTTTATTTTAAGATTACTTTTTTCCTTTTATTTATTTATCATAAATCCAAAAAACATGATAAAAACCCAGATTAACAAAAATGTAATCTCCATCTCTACTTTTTTTTTTTTTTTTTTTTTTGAACGGTAATTAGAAATTTTATTAAAAAATGCTAGTAAGAAGCTAGCAAGAAAAAGTCACACACAAATCGATCCAACAGACAAAAGAAAAAATGAAACAGAATAGTTTCTAACGATTACAAAACAAACAAGCAAAAAACGCGGCTACTGAAATCAGAAGGGAGATCCCAACGCGACGCCTAAAAAAAAACACTCTATGAACGAGCCGATCACCCGTTGAAACTGTACCAAAAATGCATAGAGGAATCTAACCGGCATTCTTTGTCTCGTCTCTTTAATGAATTGTGTTGGAGAAAGTTTCTTTTACATTGCCTTAATAACTCCACATCTGTAAATCGATTGGATAATAAATCTTTCCTACATTTGTAATTGCGCGAGAGAGAAGACCGTGAATATTCCCTTTGGGATCTCTATAGCTCCAGGTTTTTCAGAATTCTAGCTCGTCAGTAATTAGTGGACCAACATAATCAAAGCCACGTAGAACAAGACTTTTAGGCATGTTTAGATCATTACCCCTGGTAGGGCTACTGTAGTTGGAGACCACAATGATACGAATTCATTTCGCACTTCTTGGGGATATTAACTTCCAAAGAGATCGTTAGTCGATTGGGTACATTCGATTATCTTCAATGGTTTCATTACCACGATCACCATCAAAATTGATCCTCAAGAATCTCACCTTCCTCACATTATTAGACATATTATTATTTACCACCACAACATTTCTCAGTCACACTTTGTTTAGAACAATCTGCAATATCTTTTTTCAACATCATCGTCCAATTTTCTTTCACCATACAAGCATTGACACACCCATCATCCGATTCACCAATGATCTCGCCTTCTTTAAAGGAGCTTCCACGATTTACCTGGAGGTTACATTTCGTAACCCCATTTGCTCCTTCTCTATCATGATCTCCCCTTTTTCTTGTGCTCGTTTTTACTATGTATATCCTGATCCATTTCCCGACGCCTCTGATTTATATCATGGTTGTGAGATAGTTGTCTAGTGAAGCAAAATCAGGTACCCAATTTTGCAAACTCAGAACTCTAACTGGTATCTGACTCCTTAGATAGAACCAGATCGAATCCATGATGTGAGTTTTTATTTTTGTTTTGATACTACCCTTTCATATTTGCAATATTTTCATCTGCGTTTTCATCTACAAAAAACCGTTTTTCTCCCTATTGTCTGCTATCTTTTATATGCATTTAGTAGTCCATGCATTGTAGTGGCAGTACATTCTATTTCGATCAGATCATTCGGCTCATTCGGGAATGAATTATGTGAAACAAGTTTTCGTTGGGTAAAATACAATTCCATCTCCGTATTTTTTTTAAACTTTAACTTGAACTCGTCACTGCTGAATTCAATCCAGAGCCAGAGTCCCCCCCATGTATTTGCACTTGAAATCAGAGAATCCCTCTTTTTTTTAAATGCGATAAATATTAATTATTAGATGAACATCCCTTACCTTTGCGAGAACTACACTTGAAGTATCAGATAATTCCAATAAATCAGAGTTTTCACACAGAGGTGTGAGGTGATATTTTTTGTTATGGCCCAGCCAATACTGGCATTTGAGGTCCCCTCCTTACCATTCAATACAGATGCATACGATCGTCCTCCGATTGTGTGACTAGCGTGGACCCTTTCGTGAGGATTTAGTGTTATTCGATTGTTTTTCTGATGAGATTGATTCGGTTGTGAGTTTGTTTTTCGATCGAAGTGTGCAATTGAAGCAAACTGATGATGACTCCCAATCAGGATCTTGTTTAGATATTCCATTGATTCGCTTGATCTGGGTTTTTGATGAAACAACGAACGAATCCGAAGCGACGACCTGATTTTGATAACTTTCGTGCGATGTACACATCTGCAACCACTCCTTGCCTATCACAAAGCTTCCATAGATCTTTAGAAGACACTGTTGTTGGAAAATTAGTTACAAAAATCGTGATCGAGATGTGGTGGAGATTTTTGGAATTGGGGTGTTGCGATGTTGGATGAGGCCCGTTCATTTGGAGATTTAGGGTTCTTGATTTGTGGTTTTCAATTTAGGGTTCTTAATCTCCATCTCTACTATATATAAAACATTTTTAACATTTCGTTTCAACAATGTTAAAAACTTAAAATTTATATATGGAAAGTTGAAAACTATTTATGGAATATTGAAAATAGTGTATTCAATGTTTTGGAAACTATCAAATAATTTATTTATGAAATTTTTTGCAAACCGGGTATCTAATCGATCTAGTCGAGTCACCGAGTTACCATTTTGACCACCGGGTTTTGAAAATATAAAAACCGGTTGAGTTTGACCCTTTTTTCGACAAGAAACGGTTCAAAACATTATGTTCAATCCGGGTTTCAAAACATTATGTTCAATCCCCAAATTCTCAAACTTTTATTATTTTTCGTTTATAATATATAAAAAAAATTATCACTACAACTATCTGCCGCGATAAAATCCCGTTGCATGTTAAGAATTTCTGCTATAGTGAACGATCACGTATTACAACCGTTTGCAATTACATTTTTATATTTTCAACGTTCTATTTTAAACGTTACACGAAACACTTCCCACAGTATCGAATATCGTTAATTATCTATCGCTAGAAATATCCGATGCTATGTACAAATACACGTCTACTTTACTCTGAAAACAAAACTACTCTGACTTTTACACACAAATCAATAACAAAATAACAAATAATTCCAGATACAATTCCATATTTAGCAAAGATTAATAAAAAACAAAAACCACAAATGAATAAAAAAACCATTGATAAATTCTTTTAGTCGGCTACGGGTTCGGTGACGGGTTCTAGTAAGACCCGCCCCGATTACCCGTATCCGTACCCATACCCGTTTACCCGAATTTTTACCCGCTTTATTGTTATTATGATTAATTAAAGTACATATATATTATATATAATTTCTTCCATTGAATTTTTTATATAAGCATCCTTATTATCTAACACATTTGGATGTTGTAGATGAATTATTCGAAAGCGTTAAATCGTTTGATACGGTATTTGTTTTCTACCCTTTTAAAACTTTTGAATATTTTAGGGTGTTTTTCTTTATTTTGTCGGTGTGTTTTAGTATTACTTCATCTTGATAACCGCGATTTTGTCAATAGAATATTCAATTGGGCATACCAGATACTTGCAAGGATGCCCGAAAAACCGATGGATAATATTAATTGGTACCCAACGGGTAATGGGGCGGATACGGATGTGAATATTATAAACGGGTGCGGGTACGGGTAAAAAAAACCGCCCCGATCCCGACCCGTTGCCATCCATAGTCTCAGCTTTGCATCATTGACCGTAATCAAAGAAGAAGTCAACAAGAGAACATCAAGATGAAAAGATAATGTGCAAACAAACAACGGCTTTCACAACTAGCATTTATAGAAATACCGAAGGGTCATTCCGAAGCACACTAAATAGAAAATGCACATGGAAATAAGAAACGAGTTAAGAAATAAACTAAGAGTTACGAGGAAATGAAAATATAGAATTATTTTCGTTAAAAGGTTAAAACGGTAATTATCTAAACTTAATATATTTATCCGGAATAAATATACAAGTAACAAAAGAAAAAATATACAAACCCAAACAATTTGTATATTCGGTCGACCCATTATGAGAGAAAGTTTGAAAAGTTGGCAAACTTGTGTTACTTGCAAAGCAAGTTGAGTCTCTCTCTCTCTCTCCCTCACACACACACATACACTCACTCTCTCTCTATCTCTCTCTATCTCTCCCCCTCTCTCTCTCTCCCCCTTTCTTTCTCCCCCTCTCCCTCTCCCTCTCTCTCTCCCTCTCCCTCTCCTTCTCTCTTTCCCTCCCTCTCTATCTCTCTCCTTCTCCTTCCCCCCCATCTCTCTCTCTCTCTCTCTCTCTCTCTCTCTCTCTCTCTCTCTCTCTATTCTTCTCTCTTTTTTATCTCTCTCTATCTTCTCTCCTCTCTCCCTACTACCTCTCCCTCTCCTCTCTCTCTTACCGCTCTCTCTTAAATCTCTCTCTCTCTCTCTCTCTCTCTCTCTCTCTCTCTCTCTCTCTTCATTTCTCTCTCTATCTCTCATTCTCTCTCTCTCTCTCTCTCTCTCTCTCTCTCTCTCTCTCTCTCTCTCTCTCTCTATATATCTATCTCTCTCTCTCTCTCTCTCTCTCTCTCTCCAATCAACCTTTTTTCTCCCTCTCATCTCCCATCTCCCTCTACTACTCTCTCTCCATATCCCATCTCTCTCCTCTCCACCTTCTACCTCCTCTCTATCCCTCTCCCTCTTCACTCCCTCTCTCTCTATCTCCCTCTTTCGCTCTCTATCCTATCTCTCTGTGTTATCTTCTATCTATCTTACTCTCTCTCTCTCTCTCTCTCTCTCTCTCTCTCTCTCTCTCTCTCTCTCTCTCTCTCTCTATATCTCTCTCGCTCGCTCTTTCATCTCATGGGGAGCGGCGTTCCATATCTCATAGGCATGTGCATCCCTCGGGTGTTTTCTCCAATAGCTATCATTTCAATGCACAACCTGTGTACCCCTTGCCAAATGCACCCATCTACCCAAGTCAAGTTCCTAGTGTTCTCTTCGCGGACTACACTGGCTGTGTAACCCTATTTGTTCACTAGATCGAGGACCACCCTTTGCCAGACGGATTAAAAATGCCTTCGGATGTTGGATCCTATGACGGGATAGGAGATCCCGATAATTTCTTGCACCTCTTCGAAGGTTCCGTTTGTATGCAAAAATAGACAATGCCCGTAGCTTGTCACATGTTCACCTACATACTCAACGATTCCGCCCGAATATGGTGAAATGGTCAAAAGACAGGCAACATTCTCAACTACGAAGACCTGAAGGCAAAGTTCCGATCTCATTTTAGCCAGCAGAAGTTTACAAAGACACATATCGCAGTACATAACATCAAGCAGAAAGAAGGAGAAAGCACTAGAGCTTTCGCTACCAGATATACAGATGATACTCTATAAACTTTGGGTCTACATGAAGAGCAACGTATTTCTGGATTTGTTCATGGGTTACGAACAAGGAGCCTAGTAGAGTTCCTCTCCACAGACCGGCCAACTAATTACAAGGGTCTGATGGAGAAGACTTATACTTGGATCGAAGCAAAAGAAGACGGAACCAACAGAACTCCAAATGATCACCAAGAAATCTCGAGAAAGTTTAAGAGAAATTTCTCCTAGAATGACAGTAAAGGAAGAAGGAACAAAGACAGATCCTTTCCCTACCAGAGACCTAACCAAAAACTGCTCTCCAACCTGACCAATAGACTAAGAGAGATTCTGGCAACTGAGAAGGTGGCAAGGACTCTCAAACAACCTCCCCACCTACCAAGAAGAAAATGGTCACGCGACATGTCCAAATACTGTCACTTTCACGAAGACCACGGGCACGACACGAATCAGTGTCGAGAGCTAAGACATTAAATCGAAGAAGCTGTCTAATCAGGACAGCTAGCGCGTCTAGTGAAAGAAGTAAGGAAGGGCAAGGCGAAAGTTTCGAACACTCAAGTAGGAGAATGGAAGAAGGGATACAGAGATACAACACCAACCGAAACTCCTGTCCTCATGATAAGCAGAAGAAACAGTACCCCGAAGAGGAAGTTAAAAGAAGAGTCTACTCGCGGACTAGGAAAAAGCACGTTCCCCCTGTTTTAGGAAACGACAACACCTCTGATCTAGTGGTAATAAAAGCTAAGATATCTAGAAGACAAGTGAACCGAGTATACATGGATAGCGGAAGCTCGTGTGAAGTCATCTACGAACAATGTTTTCTACAACTGAAACCTTCCATTAAGTCACTAAGAGTAGACTCCAAGGTTCCCCTCATCGGTTTTTCATGAGAACATTCTTGGCCTCTAGGAGAGTTTCCTCTGGAAATTACGATAGGGGAAGGTTCTTTAGTAAGAACGAAGGTCATTGATTTTGTGATAGTAAGATCTAACTCTCCGCATAACTTGATACTCGAGAGAACCGCCATGCAAAAGATGGGCATACTGGTATCCACAATACATAGAGCCATCAAGTTCCATACCCCCGAGGGAGTAGGTACTATACGGTCAACATATGAGCCCGATAAAACACGAGAAGGATGCAAGAAATTCAAAGAGACATCCTAGTAAGTTACGAAGGACACCTTAAACAGCATGAGTTCCGAAGAAGAGATCGTTATCAACGATAAATACCCAGACCAAACAGTCTTCATCGGGAGACAACTAGCTACTAGCTTTAAAAAGAAGCTACAGGACCTCCTAAAGACATATGCTAATGTCTTCGCCTGGACTTATGCTGATATGACAAGAATTCTAAGAACCATTATGGTAGAAGGAAAACCCTTTATAACAGAACACAAGTTGAATGAGCTAAAACACATGGAGCCAAGAAAACAAAAGAAGAGGGGGCTGGCACCAGAGAGAAGCGAAGCGCTCCACAAAGAAGTAGAAGAGATAACAAAGGCAAACATTCTACGAGAAGTCAAATACCAAACATGGGTATCAAACCCTATCATAATAAGAAAGGGTAATGAAAAGTGGAAGTTATGCGTGGACTTCACAGACATCAACAAAGCCTGCCTTAAATATTGCTACCCCTTACGAGCAAGCGATTAAAAAATAGAATCCCTTACCAAATTTTGATTAAAATACTTTCTAAATGCTTACAAAGGGTATCATCAAATACCAATGGCAAAATGAGATGAGGAAAAAACAGCATTCTCCACGAGAGAAGGAGTGTTTTGCTACAAAAGGCTACCTTTTGGTTTAAAAAATGCGGGAGCCACATACCAGCGGCTAGTTGATAAGGTTTTCAGCAATCAAATCGGGCAAAACCTTGAAGTCCATGTTGATGATATGGTAATAAAGAGTGACTCCGAAGAAGACATGCTAGTAGATATTCAAGAGACATTTGACAAGCTCCGAGCAATCAATGTGAAACTCAATCCTAGAAAATGCTCCTTCGGTGTAGAAGAAGGTCCATTCCTAGGATACCTTATCACGAAGAAAGGAATCAAGGCTAACCCCTCCAAGCTGAAGGCAATCTCTGACCTAAAGCCACCAAAAACAGTCAAAGAAATACAGAGTCTTAACGAGAAACTAGTGACTTTAAGCCGATTCCTTCTGAAAGAAACCGATAAGACACTCCCTTTTCTAAAAGTGCTGAAGAATTGTGCAAACAAGAAGATAGTCTAATGGACGCGGGACACAGAAGAAGCCTTCTGGAAAATGAAGGAATACATAGAAACATTACCCACGGTTTCATCCCCAATCAAAGGCGAAACCCTAGTAATGTACCTAGTAGTCTTAGGAGAAAGCATACGTGTAGTGTTACTTACAGAAAGAGGAAAGAAGCAAATCCCCATTTATTTCATAAGCAGAGCACTAAAAGGGGCATAAATGGAGTACCCAGAGTTGGAAAAAATCATACTAGCCCTCGTATATGCCGCAAGAAGGCTCCGACGATACTTCCAAGCCTACCCTGTCCAGGTACTAACAGACAAGCAGGTAAAACAAATACTAGCAAGACCTGAAAAATTGGGACGTATAGCCAACTAGGCAATAGAGTTGGGGGAACATGATATTGAGTTCAAGGGGAGCAATTCCATTAAAGGGCAGATCTTGGCTGAAACATCGACAACGGAAAATAAAAAGAATGAAACCCAGAATAAAAGGAATGAGGAGTGATGTATCGTTGTGTGGTTTATTTATGATAGTTCAAGTTTTAAATTTATATTTTGCCGACTTAACAAAAAACAACAGTTTAACCGGCAGTGTACCCGGTCGGTGGTAGATTCGTGGTAAGTAGGGTGTCGAACACTTGAAGTGAGGTTAAATCTCTCAATTTATTTATATTTTGGTTGTCTAATATAAGTTAATATAATCTAAGTCAAACCTATGCTAATCCTATGTTAGTTCTAATCCTAATTCTAACAGGTAAAAGGGGGGTTTCATCCTGAGAGACTGAAATGGGTTTGGTTGGGGACTACAATCAATTCAAGACACTTTAACCCACCCAAGCAAATTTACATAAGATAAAAGAGCAGTCGAGCCTTATGATAGAAAATTGTATTAGCCATCATTAATCCGATTAGAAGTTGGTTTGTTTATTCAGTGCAATTGTTAGTTATCTCGAAGAGGCATATCATTCTAAGACTTAGGCGGGACTTCATCCTAAGATCTAGACACATTAATTCTGTCACAATTAAAGCATCCACATAAAGAATCTTTATTTGCTGATTATAACTTATCTTAGGGATTAAAGCAATAGTGATATTGTTAAACCCTAGCTCATAAAGACTTTACCCACTTACTGCTTAATGGCAATTTATACTCTAGTAGTCCACTTGTCCAACTATCCAATGGAATCAGAACATTATTTGTTGAATTATCCAGATTCACCTACTAGTCAAAATGTTCAATAAACCGAAGGCAATTTCCGTTAACTAGTTAAGCCAGAAGCGTATCCTTAGCACGATTTTAGATGGACAATATTTGTGATCCTATGATTCTAGATGTATAAATTACTATATGGAGAGCTATCCTGGCATCTAGATTACTTGGTCCGTATCACTAGATCCAGTTAAATGATAGGTCGCATACAAAAGCATGTAAACAAGTATATATTGATAAACATAAACAAGCATTCAACGATAAATTAAGCAACCGAGATATAAACAAAACCAAACATCCAGACCTTCATACTATCTCCGTGTATTCATTTGGTTAGACTCGAAATATAAACCTAAAACTATACAGGAAGTCGATACACCATATCCATTCCCCATGATATGTCGTATTGATGCCTGTATACGCTGTATTTATTTAATGAATACGTCGTATAGACTGTGCTGAGAATAAAGACTGGATAACGTCTAGATAGTCAATACCCCATATCCATGGGGTTTGGATATGCCTTATAGACAGTCTGGGAAGACAAACTCGATAAAAATTGAAAATAAATTCTGGGTTGTCTCTCGGCAAGCACTTTTGTTTACAGAAAAGTCTTTAAGTTAGACTTGCCCCGATTTAATCCCTTCCTTATAAAAAAATTAAGGGTCGAACGGGATGCCAAGTGGCACATACAAATTCTTGATTAGGAAAATGTATGACATCCCTTTGTTAAGATGATTCCAAGTCATGATATTTAAATTTAATCCCTTGATAAAAGTTTCAGTTTTGAAAAATTTATTAGATGTATCATGACTTGTTCCAAAAGTTTATTTGACCCATGTGCATAGGCACCAACATCGGTATTTATTACATCAGGTAACAGTTTGATAGATAAATCCCCCAAGAGTGATCAATATCGACTTTATCATCATCATTGTCCTTATCCGATTATGAATCATTAGGATAAATTACGTTAAAAGGAAAAAGATCATTAAAGTTTAAAACGTTTTGTTCCTCTTCATCACATTCGGACAATGATGTTTCATCTTTCAAATTAAATTCATCGATATGTTGAGGACTTACAGTAGGTTCAGTTAAGAAATCTAATTTAGACGTTAGAGCATCATTGTAAACAATGGCTGGAAATTCATTCTCAAAATCATTAAAGAAGTCTAAATCATCAAAACAACTGACCGTAGGCTCGGGTGATGGAAGTGAAGGCAAATTGACTTTTTCATTATCGTTTTTCGAATCCGTTTTCAAATCATTGGTAGAAATTTTTTATAAGAAAACGAGATTTTCTCAAAAATTACCGTGTAATCTTCATCGTTGGAATCGTCAAACGAAACTCTAATGTCAATTTCATCGTTAAGAGAACTTATCGTGGGTTCACCAGATAGTGTTTTTGATGATAACTCGTCATTACAGGCTAAAGCGGGGAATTCGGTTTCAACGGATCTGAGGTCGTGAATGTCTTCATCATACCAGATCCTACCATACTTAGCAGTTTCCCAGTTAAACACTTTCCCACGTTTTCGAGCTTTTTCTTCCTCGAGCCTGATGTACTCCTCCATTGTAATGTTCAGATCGTCCATCTTGTAACAATCTTTCTAGGAAAACTATTAAATAACCAATACTTCGTATTCAGTGAACTGAATACGCCGTATTAAACAGAATAAACAAGCAGGAATATAAACTACTCTAAATTCCACTAACCTAATTAACACTACTCCTAAAAGTTAGATCTAATCTAATGTTAAAAACCAAAACATAAAATAAAGATCAAGATTAATTTTCACTCCCCGACAACGACGCAAAAAACTTGATGTGTCGTTGTGTGGTATTTATTTTTGAGATTCAAGTTTTAAATTTATATTTTGCCGACTTAACCAAAAACAACACTTTAACGGGCAATGTACCCGGTCGATGGTAGATTCCTGGTAAGTAGGGTGTCAAACACTTGAAGCGAGGTTAAATATCTCAATTTATTTATAT
>BQNB010104975.1:3525-15368 GCA_026074375.1 Tanacetum coccineum
TAAAGTTATACTTCACCCAAATTTGCAAGTTCAGCCCTTGTCTTTTTATTCTTGTAATACAACTTGAGGTTTGGCAATTTTAGTTCCTCACGTTGTATTTTCTTCACTTGGTTAACTTTTGAATTTGTCGGGGTTGACTTTTTGGCTTTGACTGACTTTGGCTTCGATTTGACTTTGTCTTTTCCATTCCGTGCTCGGTTTTGTCGTTTTTGGCTTTGTTTTTCGTCCTTTTGTGTGATAACCGTTTCCTGCATAATACAAATGCAAAACAAACATATATTTGGCAGTTTTTGTCTGTTTTTTGTCATTTAGGTCCGTTTTTAATGGAAAAAGGTATGTGTAATTAAGCACATACCACTCACATTCAAATTCCATGACAAGGACAAGAAACTCGTACTAAAAATAAGGTAACCATTGTCGTTGGTGAAAACGAAATTTTAACCCGTGAGATTCGAACACATATGAAACCTTGGGTTGAGATTATTCATGAAAATGTCTTTTGTCAAGGAGGACACAAGGATCATGTTTCCGCGTGTCTTTGTCACATGCTCTATTGCATTGAGACATCCACTCCATATAACCTAGCATTTTTCATTCTCAAAAGAATGGAAAGGACTCGATTCAAACCTAAGGAACTCCTACCTTATGGTATGCTATTGACTAGGTTATTCAAACATGTCGTGTCAATATCTCCCGAGCTAGCTTTTGATCATTATCTCTCACATGATCGAGCCATGCATCCGCTCGCTCCTCATTATGAGCGGAAGACACGAGCGGATCGAGGCAAGAAAAGACCACGTGAGCCAAATGCTAGCTCCTCCTCAACCACTCAAAATCCTTCTTCCTCATCTCTTCAAATTGATGTCATTACTGATGATAATGATGTTGAGTCACCTCAATCCAATTCCTCATCTCCTTCTCAAACCATTTCTTCCTCATCAAATGTTGTTTCTGGAGTCCATCAAAACCCTCCTCATGAAAATCATGACTTGAACAATCTTCTATCCCAAACCATATCTTTTCAAATCCAACAACGAAATGAACACCGTGATGGGTTAAGGTTAATTGGACAAACTGTCAAGAACATGATGGGAGGAAAACGAAAGTGAAGATGGTAGCACAACTTTTTAATGACTATTATTAATATTAATATTTCTTTTATAATACATTTTATTTCTTATGTTAGAACTTAAACAATGCATGATGTCTTCCGTATGGTAGCATGATTTTAGGATGGTTTTATCATCTTGTCATATGTTTTGCTACTTGATAATATATGCTCTTATGATAATTACTAAAAGTGCATGCTTAGGATAAATGATAATTGCAATATTTGCTTAGATTCCTTTGATTCTTGGCCATTATAAGATGTGATATCTCCAAAGGAGAAAACTGGGAAAATTCTGCTCCCTCGCTCCCTCCAGTAGGAAAACAAGCCCCTTTTATACATTTGGTGGCCCCCTTATAATCAGGGGACCGTCCCTAACTTTATAGGACCGCCGTAAGGAGGGAGAGCAACAATGCTAAAATTTTTCTCTTTTTCAGTATACTTTAACTACCTTCATCTTTGACATTGCTGGTGTTTCTTTTTGAAACACCAAACTTTTTAATCTTCATCTCCAACACCATGCTTTGCAATCTCTTTCATTATTTAAACTCTTATCTCTTTTCATCTCTCTCATCCTCACTGTCTTCCTCATACTATCCTCCTTCACACTAATGTCTTACTCAAACCACCATCACCATCAAAATCTATCTAGAAAACCAAGGATGTCGGTTCGTTTCTATGTTTTGGAAATGAAAGACACCTTTACCGAAGCCTATCACCCCTTGTCCGAAAATGACTTACCACTACCGCCTCATCAAGAAACACCTCATCTTTTTCCCTCCATGAACTACCTACAAAGAGATCGAATCATCGATCAACTCCACACCATATCCACACTCATTGATTCTTAAACACCCAAACCATCCTCTCCACCCTATCCAATGGTTCAACCTCCTACTAATGCACAAGTAGGATGTCATGCTAGTTTTTGTCATTGTTGTAGGTACACCACAAACCACTTGTACTCATTAGAGAATGATAAATTAACTTCATTCATTTCCTCTATTCACCCTCGGTCTTATACCCAATCACATTTCATCACCAAAATGAGTCACCATCCTTCCTCATTCTCACTCTTCAATTAATCACTCCACTGTGATTTAATTACTTTTTAATTAAAATCGTTACCCCATACCTTTTGGGTTTCCACTTCATTGAAGTCAAGGAAGAATCATCTAATAGTCTAATCTCATTTATATGAAACCAATTATGTTATGTTTTTGATTGTATCTTTACTTGATTGTGTATGCTTTGTTTCATATTATATTGTCCTGTGACTATATGTGGTTGCTTTATGCATTTGAATTTTGGGATACTTTATTTATGCTTCTAAATGTGTGGATTGTATCTTTAAGATATTTGTCATGCTATGGTTGTTTGCTCTTGGTAACCTCTAATCTTTGTTTTGTTAGCAAACAATTATCGTAAGATCGATCCTTGGTGCCCCGAACAAGGGGGAGCTTACATCAAGGGGGATATGGTGTGTCTTCATCATCGACTTCTTTCTCTCTATCAACTTCGTCGATCAACCTTTTTGGATGTGGACAAAAAGGGGGAGAAGTAGAATTAACTCATTTAATATTTATAAACTTTTAATTTTTTACAAAGGAGTTTATATTTTGTCATCATTTAAAAAGAGGGGGATTGTTAATAATATAATGCTTCAAAATCTGTTATTTATTATTTTTCGACCTCTCAATGTTTTGATATTAAACAAAATGTGGAATACGTTTACGATAAAATTAAACGTTTTATTAATAAAATAAATCTAAAAATTGTATTTCTATGATTAATCACTTAACGGATATGATTATACAATTCATTATTAAACATGATTAATGATAAAGAAAATAATTTTCTTAAAATCTTTATACTTCTACAAAAATGTTTTATATAAAAATATAAAAAAAACCTCAAATTAAATATTAATTAAAAGAAATGTTTTATTAAAAACATAAAATTTGTAATTTCATATTTTTCCCCCCAAAATAGAAGGATTCCTTAACAGATTCAACATTCACTCAAAGGGACAAAAAAAAAAAAGGGGATCGGAATGGGCAGTCTAGTGGCGGCCCCCTTATATATAAGGGGCCGCCGGGACCGCCACTAGCAACAGCTACTTTTTTGTCCCCTATAAATACTGGGCCACCCATTTCAAAATTAGACTTCCTCTTGCCAAAAATTCTATCAGCTCTAGTTTTCTCTCTTCTTCCTTTCTTCTAAAACACATATATTGATCATAACATACCCTTGATTTTGTTACAAGTGGAATTAATTTTTCTTTCCCTCCTTTCTTCACCTTCTAATCAAGTGCAAGAGAAGAACAATCGTATTCTTCTACATACGAATTGTTATCAAGTGATCTTTCTCTCTTCTCTTCTTTAAGATCACAAACATTCATTAGATTTATTTTGTGTTGTTGTAATTAATTGGATCAAGTGTAGATTGTATATTGGTGTGATTTGGATTATGTGTCAATCCAAGAGTGTAGATCTTGTGAGTGTTTGAAGACTTAGTGAAGTCTTAGATTGGTTTCTAGCTACTGTAATATGACTTCGACATATAGCTTAGTGTCGGAAAAGAAAGTAAGCGACGTGTAAACGGTTTTCTCCGCCTAAAGGGAGCTTGTTGACATAGTGAAATCTCGAGTGGAGTGCTCGGGGAGTGAAGTAGGAATGAAGAGGTGCTTCGTTGCCGAACCACTATAAATCTCGGTGTCTTGGTTTGATCGTTTCTTTCTTTATCTCTTTACTTATTACTTGCATTATTAGATAGTTTAGTTGTGATTCATATTGTTGGTTGATTGACATACATCTTGAATCAAACTATTTCATAAGCAAACTTTTAAAACGCTAATTAACCGGTAAAACTATTCAACCCCCCCCCTCCCCTTCTAGTTTCTACAAGCTCGAATCATGTCAAGGATTTTTTGTATTGGGCCTCCATTTTTTCTTTTCTAAGGCGTTGAGGATATGGAATCTTTGGTTTGTATTGTTTTGGTAACGGTGTTTCTTTGACTGGTTTTGGAAGTTAAGTTTTTGGTTGGGGTGTAGGTTCATCGTCTTCATCATCGCTATCGAAGTTGATAGGGTTTTCAGAATTGTTTTGTTGATCATTCGAGTTATCTAGTGGATCATAGGATTTACCACTTCTTGTGAATACGGCATTTACATGCTCATTACGAGATTACGGTGGTTGGTAAGCTTTAGAGTTGCTACCTCGTGGGTTTGGTTGAGTGTTGCTTGGAAGAGATCCAAAAGGTCGACCAGATTGCTTGTCAGCGAGTCTGTCGAACTTAGTTTCGAGGTTTTAAATTGAAGCTTGATGATTTTTAGCTACTGTTTCGAGTTGAGTTTTGAGGTCCATGAATGTTTATTTGACAAAAGCATTGGTTGATTGCCGAAATTTCATGAAATTGTTGAATTGTCTTTGAAGATCATATGATTTATCATCGGTGTTGGATCGGTAGTTATCTCGGTTGTAATCATTCCATTCGCTTGAACGCCAATTATCGCGATTCAAGTCTCAGTCACGGTAATCATTATAAAAACGAGTCTTATGGAAAGTTTGCATGAATTTCGCTTCTTCTTCACGGGACATAGGTATGTCATCATCGTCAAGATCGGGTGTTGGTTGTTTAGCATGAGATTAGAGTTCTTTGTACTGAGCATCTATTTTTATGGTCATGGCATCCATTCAGGCCATAATCTTGTCAGTATCAGAATTGCTATTACCTTCATCGGCGAAAGCAACGGTTTTCTTAAGAGATGATTTGGTTTTTTTAATTTTTAGCCCATTCGAGCTTGAGTAAGACTTTATCTTCGAGAAGCTGATAAGCTTGATTTGGTGTTTTATAAAGGAAAATACCACCAGCTGCGGCATTTAGAACTTCTTGAGTTATTTCGTTTAGACCATGATAGAAGATTTTGATAATATTGCCTTTGGACAGATTATGACCATGGCAATTTCTGAGCATTTCCTTCATACGAAACCAAGCATCGGTTAGAGATTCATTTTCATGTTGAGAGAAAGCACGGATTTCTTCGAGGAGTCGGTCGAAAAGAGCTAGGGGAAAGAATCAGCTGATGAAAGCAGTTCGAAGTTCATCCCATGTTTTGATAGTTCCTTCGTTGAGTTTGTCCAACCATGTTTTTTCATCTCTAGTGAGTGATAGGGGAAACATCAATAGGCGGACAGCTTCATTCTCGGTATCTCAGTATTTAAACATATTGCAGATTCCGAGGAATTCATGAATGTGTTTATGAGGATTGATTTTAGTTCTACCATCAAATTGGTTTTCTTTGACAAGGGTCAAGGGGTTACCTTTAATAGCAAATTCATTAGCAGTTTCAGGAATAGTGATTGCGAAACCAGGAGTCAGAGCAACAACACGGTCGGCAGCCCACATGTGTTCATCATCCATTGGATCATAATTTCAAAGAATATCAAGAAAGTAACGGAAGTAATTGATGTTGAGAATTGGCGGATAGACAATTCTTGGGTGTTGAGGTGGATTGTTTCTTTAATCGTATGGAACTCTTCGATTTCATCAATGAAGTCTTCAATTCAGAGTACGTTCAGGTCCAGGTAATGGTTCAACAAGTTCAGAATTGGAAGCACGTGTATGCATCCAAAGAAGAAATTGTTTGGGTCAGTTTGCTAGAAAATTGTACTGCGATTTTTTGAAAAAGAGGGGGAGTTAAAGTAATTTTCTAGAGTTGACTACAGAACAGCTTAAAAAACCCCGGCAGCGGCTCTAAAAACTTTGATGTGTTTCAAAAGCTTTAGATTTATAATGACTAAAAATACCAATTTTTATTATAGGGAAACACATGGGTAAAAGTATAACCCACGTATGTAGTATAATCTTTTTAGGTAAGACCAGGTTGTCTACATGGATTTGAGTAGTATTCAAATAATCAAAATAAAAATAGACTTTAACAATTTTGTAAATAACTTTTTACCAATGATAATAAAGATGACTACTTGGATAGTTAAAAATAATTCATAAGTGTTGGAAATGATTAAGACCTTGAAAATGAAACCTTAGTTTATAAAAAGGATTTCTCGTCAGAAAACGTTTTCACAAATTAACTTGATTAACTCAAGAATTATATTTAGTTGACAAAACCAAATGTGTCACTCAAATAGTCCAGTAGCTTATCATATCAAAGCTTATTTTGTTTATTAGTTTACGAAAGTGGATTTCTCGACACAGACGATAAAGATCATAGACAAATATTTAAAATCACATAGATCATAACTGGTCTTTCGACCTATACCAATATGATTATATAATCTATGATTTATAAGCAAAACCAACAAGATAAGACATAATAGGATTGCAAGATAAGCTTAAGATTAAAGAGATCATGATCATACCAAACACTTATTCATTATCATAACATTACGGAGTAGTCATGAGAGATTTAGCCTCTCATGGCTAGGGAGTTCATAACATATCTTGATTTGATAACAAACTTCATTTTTACACTAAACTAGTATGGTGTTCTTCGTCGTTCTTGGTGATTTAATCTTTATTCTTCAAAGGATATGGTGTTTATGCTTGGAGAATGACTGGATAATGATTTTGTGTGTGTGGGATGAGGGGATTGATACTTAGTTGTTTGTAAGTGTGAGATGGATATGAAATGTGTGAATTTTGGCTATATTTATAGGCTGATTTTAGGGTGGAAGTGCGGCGCGCAAGGTAAAATGTGCGACGTACTTGGTGATTAAATGCGAGGGGAATTTAATGTTTATTGGAGAAGTGCGGCACATAAAAGAATTTGTATGACGTACTTAGGGTATTAATGCAGTAGTATTTATATCTTCATTTACTCTTCAACGTCTGATAGGAAGTGCGGCGCACAAAAGAAATTATGCGGCGTACTTATGGAGTTAATGCATTTTTTTGACTAAGTCTTTAATTCTTTGTCTTTGAGGAGAAGTACGACGCACATTAGGTAAGTGCGGTGCACATTTGCACTTTTAGCTTGAGACTTTATATTTTCTTGTATGTTGTTTTCCCGAAGTGTATAAATACTCGATCTTTCTTGTGTTTGACCTCGGGATGTCTTCAAGTGAAACTGCACATATTTCATGCTATTAAGTATCGAAAGTTCACGAGAAATGATAAAATATAAACAAATAACGCCACCGAAAACATGTATAATTTGGGCTTTATCAGCCACCCAAATGTATCCCATCCGTTTTCGTTTCTATTATATGTTATCTTACACCTACACCCTACAATCCTTTAAAAGACCTCTTAGATAGTAATGAATAATGCTTGGGCCCAACGGTGGAGGTTTGATCCTTTACCAAGCCTATGGTAATTTATATGCTATGACAGGTAATGAGTGTTGATTTTTCGTTTCCCCATTATGTTATAATTTATTATACACCCGAGTGAAAGAGAGAATCTCAAACACTTAAGTGAGGTGCTAGTATATACTTTTTGTGCTTTTAATTACGAGGTCTAGAAGGTTGTGTTGTAAAATACTTTTAAAGAGTAGGTTAAATGACCCTCATATTACTATTGTCTAGGTAGAAAAGCCTATTTGCTTGAGGACAAGCAAATCCCAAGTGTAGGGGTATTTGATGAGGTGTTATTTTATACACTATTTCGGGGTCATTTAACCCCTTAAATCATACAAATATGCCCAGATTATGTGCTTAATCATTTGTTTTCAGGTTTTTAGCACTTGGATGGCATTTGGAGGAAATACACGTGACTTGGGCTCATTTGGAGAAGAAACGGACGAGATTATGGACCTACACCAAATCCTTGAAGAAGTATTGCTTATAGAACGTAGAGATGGCGTCGCAAGCATAAAGCAACGCCGTCGTGATCTATTCAGTGACGACGTCTGGAATTTGGAGACGGCGTCAGGATGTGGCCAACTTAAAGAGGATCTAGAATCATCCATGTAGCGACGGCGTCAAGACCATAACGCGACACCGTCGATGCGATACCTCTATATATACAAAACCGATTTTAGGGTTTTAGTGTGTAACTTTTGGGATAACTTTGTATAACTTAGGGAGACGAACCCTAGTCCTTGTAGCAGCTTCATAGTTCGTTTTTAGGGCCTCAAAACCCTATTATACTACCTTCGATCCATGTTTTAATTCAAGTAAGGTTATTCATCATTAATAATTCAATATATCTATGTGTTGTGAGATTGACTTATCTTCTTACTTCCTTTATAACATGTGAGGCTAAACCCTCCTTTGTATTTGCTTATGATTGCATAAAAGTTGGATTTTAGATCCTTTTACTGTTGCTTCTTGTTGATGAATGTGCGCGTTAGGCCTTAGAAAAACAGCTTTTATCTGTATCGTTGTTGACACATCTAGGGAAATGCGAGCGCGTAGAAAGGATACCATAGGGTAACAGTCTTCATACTACCCACTTATGTGGTTGATCCCTCTTAAAGTATTTCACACGCATTTAATATACTCTTAGGAGCCTTGTAATAGTCTTCATACTACCTTACTTGTGTTGTGCCTTAACGGAATATTAAATAGACGACGGATTCGTGTAATTCGTTCATAACTTAGGAAATACTTACACATTACATCACAAGTGTGATAAGGCAACATGATTAGGAGAAATAATCTGATAAGTAATGCATGATTAAGTAAATACATTTAATTATCATAAAGTTATCACTAGTAGATTAGTTTATCAATTAGTTTAGTTAATAGTTTATCAAACCAACCTATCAAACCATAGATTTACCTGCTTTCTATAAAATATAAAAACAGAAAAATAATCTTCTCTCAACCCCTAGAATTCTGTTAGACCATGATCAAGCCTTCCCAACCTATTCCCCTAGAGAATGATAACAACCTCCGAGTCTTGTCTATACTACTACTACAACAGTTAGGTACTCTACCTAGGGAGTTGTAAAATTTCCTGTTGAAGTCCTACGACGATCGCACATCATTCCCCAAAAAATCATTAACGATATGAATAAAATGATGGAATTACTACATGAACCCTTTGCTATGTCAAATCATTTTGGCCCATCCAACATACCTTTCCGCTTTTAATTGCATCCAACCTTCCCTATAGCGATCGTTTGGCTCACAAAAAATAGCAAGTGCGACCTCGTACAAAGGATCATCTTTGGCCCACTGAATGGTCTTTAACTTATTTTGGCAATCTTCAAAAGTTGGTGGTTTGGGCTTTGGAGATTGTTCGGGATTGATGATCCTCTCTGCAATTACTTTTAGAACACCCAAGATTTTTGTTTCAATTCCATCCGTATGTTGTGTTCATTTTCTTTTGTTTTTTGTGGCACAAGGAACTTTTGAGTGGGTTTTTTGAGACGTAGTACCCGAGACACCAATATCTTCATCGTCTACACTTACATGGGGGTCGACAACTCACGTAGGCTTATGTGATTTCGTTCCACAACTTTTAATACCGATGGCCATAGTACCATCAAAAAATTGTGCACAAAGTTCGAGAATATAAAGGGTTGTGCTTTTCAATGGTTTTACAAGTTTATTTTTCTACACAAAACAAGCACGATAGTATATAAATGATGGAGAAACTAACCAGAATCATAAAAAAAGCACGTTAAGTTAAACGTGTTGGTGGATAAATAACTAACCATAATTTCTAGTACCAATTTCTCATTCGTTTGATTAAACGTGTTGGTGGACTCGTCATAAATAACTAACTAGAATTTCTAGTTCATATAATCAAAATGATTTCTCATTTGCTTCATGTCAACTTCAAAATTATGGTTATCTTTGAGGGATTTTGCAACTTTCTTCCATGAAACTACTTTGAGGCTAACACCTTCTCGACCGTCAAGAGCAATAGCATAAATGCAAGCTTCCATAAACGTTTTCACAACACTTATGCTTTTCCAGCCTACTCTACTTTTATTCTGTTTACGGTTATTTTCCATGTTATCCTTCAGGCTATCTTCCATACCTAAATGATAAATTTTCATTAACTTATGTGTCTAATTTATTTTGATTCATTATAAACTATAACTTACTTAAAGTTAGCACAGAATTTCGCATAAAGAATTTTACAAATATTGTATAAATTTGAGAAAAAGGAGATAGTGTTGGAATACCTGAAAGTACTGTTGAACGACGACTGAAAGATGGCTCAGATGAGAGGAGAAAAACTTAAAGAAGGAGCTCGTAGATCTATAGTGATTTGTAGGAGAGAAGAAAAATAATGGAAGAGAGAGAGGGTAAACTAGACAAAAATGTTGTGTATTTGTATCCTAATATAACACCCCGTGTTTTCAGGTCATGTTACGACTTCAATTATTCCATTTTCTTTTAATTGTAGAATTTTACATATTTACTCTTTATTTTAAATCGCCTAGTTACATTCTAATTAGTAAAGTTAACCAATACTTTCAATATCATGTATAGGGCTACGTTTAAACTAAATACTTTAGTTATCATTTCCCTTACGACTTAATTAATCATAAGCGATAATATGCTACACTCTCACCATAAATAAGTGTTCATCTCTAATAAGTAAGCAAAATAAGTAGTGTATTTCTTTCCTTGTTTTCAAATAATATACACAATAAAAATCTCCTAAACAATAAACCTAATATTAGAAACAAATATAATTCCCTACAAACTAGATAGAGCCCTACGTATTCCTCTCCTCACTAGGAAAAGATGTATAAATCCTATCTCACTATAACACTACTATCCCTTGGATAAAGCCCAAAGACCCTTTTTATAAAACGTAAAAACCCACGTGATTTTCTTGGTTGTCTCCTCTTGATTATGCTTCTACGCAAACCACAGTACTCACCTTTTAAACACTATTACCTTGACCATGTTGAACCCCAAAAATCCTTTTCCTCATATGGGTTAACATGAAAACGTGGCCCCAAGGATGAAGAACAATACATGCAATGTTATTTATGTATATAAGGTCTTACCTGCTCCTTTGAGAGCTCAGAAGAAAAAGTCACAGAAAATACAACACTATCAGGTTCATAACTCTACTTCTTCCACCATTGTTCTTGTTCTTCTATCCC
This sequence comes from Tanacetum coccineum, assembly GCA_026074375.1. NCBI lineage: Eukaryota > Viridiplantae > Streptophyta > Magnoliopsida > Asterales > Asteraceae > Tanacetum > Tanacetum coccineum. The sequence goes on from BQNB010104975.1 coordinate 14,674, forward strand.
TGGTTTTCGACACACATATAACCCACAAAACTTCACACCATCATCTTCCATATCAAACCCTGAGTTCCAAAAAAACCTTAACTAGTTTCTTGGGTTTTCTTTCGTTGTTTCTTTGGTTGAGGAGTGCAAGCAGTTGAATTGGTTAAAGTGTTTGGGTTTTGTATACGAATTGGGTTGGTAACAAATTAGGGTTTTTACTTGAGTTCAAGTCCTTATCCGCATTTTTCGTCCAGTTTTGTGAGTCACACTATTTCCTCTTTATTTACCTGCATTCGTCCTTGGTTTAATAGTGCTTGAGAACGTTTTGTTTAAAAGATAAAAACACACTACTTATATAACACCCTGTGTTTTCAAGTCATTGACGACGTCAACAAATCCGCAATGTACTTTTTGTAATGTACGTGTTCACTTTAAATCATAAGCGATAAGTTAAATCGCGTACGCCAAAAATTAGCGTTCAATGTAAACGGGCACCAAACAATTAAATGTTTACATCAATCAAGGGTTATATAATTATTTTGAGAATAATTATTAACTTTGTTCATTTTATTTTTATCGGATACGTTAAGTGTATACGTTTCGCGATAAATTGCGTTTAGGCACTCTCGGAACCACCAAAACTTTTCTACGCTTCAACAAATACCCACATTTATACCCAATACATAAAAATTTCTCAAATATACCATGTATATCAT
>BQNB010104977.1:0-23704 GCA_026074375.1 Tanacetum coccineum
TGCCAGAACTAACTATTACTACCAGACTTAACTGTTATACTACCAGTATTAAGTCTTTTACAATCTATTTCCCAACACCCTCCATGACGCGCCTTAAGATAAATGAACTTGAGCAGTAGAAACTTAAACTAGCAGTAGTAATAATAACTAGCAGTAGTAAAAACCTTCACCTCGATGTAGCATACAAATGGTTAAACATTTTAACATTAAGCTTCCCCTAAAACCCATATGTTAACCATTTCTTGAATGTAGGCTCTATGTAATGATTACTGATGAAGAAAACTAAACATTACGAACTTGATACTGAAGTAGAACAACCTAAACTTTTGTCTTATATCTTGCACTATCCACGTGACGTCAAACTCATACCAAGACCAAAATATAAGTAAATCGCAACCTCTTGACAAAATCCTCATCTTCTATGAGACACTGAGTATAACAACGTAACTCCTTAAAGTGATAGCAAATGTGAGCATTGAGCACCATAAGAGAAATCACACACTTTTGCTAGATTCGTCAAGTCTTCGTCACATCGTTTCTAAGCACGAACAAGTTATCTTTAAAGTGTAACACCCACTTTAAGATATGATAAGAACACAAACCTGTGAAACTCCACTTTAACTTTAAATAAGTGATAATTAACCATCTTCGTAACCAAATAAATCAATGAATACGAGCCTTTAAATCTGTTAAGAATATGTAAACCAAATCTAAAAACCAAACAGTAAACACCAAAAACAAACTTGTGTTTCTGTTTTGTCGGATATCTTTAATGTGTGTGTCATCCGATATTTGTCAAAGCTGGCAGTACTAACTTCTTTGTTGTCTGATATCGATCAGCTCTAGCAGTATTAACCATTCAAGCATTATTAATTTTAAAAGAAGCCTAACAGTATTAACTGCTATATGCTAGCAGTACAAACATCCATAGCCAGCAGTACTAATTCTTCCCCATGATGAGCTCATGCACTAACCTTCAAATATAAGGCTAGCAATATTAACTGCCATTGGCTGTATAAACATACAACTGGCAGCACTAATGTATGAAGAACAATACTAAGTACTCATAAGCAGTACTATTATGAAAGCTGGCATACTAACTTCATAGCCACAGACTATTCTTCCTTTCAAATCAAGCAGTACAAAAATATCACTGTTGTTTCTTGTACACATTAAAACATGTTTTGATGCCTGCTAGCTTCTTCTCTAACCATAACCAAACATCATACCAGTACCAGAAGTGTTATAACGACCCGCGATAACTGCAGTAATTAAAATAGACTAGACAGCAGTAATAATCCCAACCACAGTATTCAACCAAGGACAACAGAACTAACAATAAACTGTCACTGTTGATGTCTTTTTACAACAGTAGAAACGAGAGCGCACATATAACTAATAACTACTGTTTAAGGATACTTTTTTTAAAAGTATCCAGACGACACTTTTAGCGACACTTTTATAATCACTAAACAGTCAGCAAATTCATCATTTTCAGCCAAACCACTAATGATTCTTTTCATAGAAATAAGTTACAAGAACGCCTGAGAATATGTACCAATCAAAAACAAATTTAAAAAAGACTTCTTGTTTATCGAATTAGGGTGCTAAAAAACCCGAGCAAAGATCACCAGATTCGACATGATAACAAGACAGAAAAATGGTCATACCTCATTTCCTTCATAGATGCACACCAAAAACACGCGTGTAGATCCTAGATCATGAGCCACGAGGCTCTGATACCAATTGTGGAGATCATTTTAGACTCGTCTAGGATATGTTTTACATATAATATAAATATGCAGCAGAATATAAACAACAGTATATTATCAAACAAGGTTTTTATTCCATACGTTTCCACCTTGCCCCAATTCTATACCTTGGGGCTACTAACTAACTAACTACTAACTATTAGTCCTAGAGACGTCTACATCTCTAGGTTATGCATACTCAAATCTATTTGCCTAGGACTCTTTTTAGAGGGAGAGTCTAAGATTTACAAAGGAAGTAAATCAATAGATAAGGAAACTATTTAAATCATTAAAAATTTTCTCTAACCTATATCTTCAATTCTTTGACCAAATCTTCAAGAATTCTTCATGCTCTCCACCAGCTTGTAGAATTCCATAATGTCAACTTTGATCCTTTTGTTTCATTCTGTTGCTCTTTTGTATCATTAAATCTGTAATTCCCAACAATCTTCCCCTATTTGATGATGACAAAACAAACAATGTTCTTGTACAAACTTCCCTTGAAGTTGAGAAAGTTGAGATCATGGATCTCCCTGAATGAAACAAAATCTTCCTTTGTAAACTGCTAACTGCTTCCCCTTAACTTAAGATCTTCTTTGTACCATGCCACACCAAGGATCTATAAGTTGCAACCTGTTAATATTTCTTCCCCTTTTTGTCATAATCCAATAGGGGACTTATGAATGTAAGCAACTTTGATCTTGACCACTACAAACCAATATCACACTTCTAGATCCAAGCCTTCAACACCACAAAATAACCCACCATATAAGCTCATATCGAAAAAATGAACTTATAGTTAGAAACTCACACTAGCAATAGTGCATAATGATTAGCATTGTAGAAACCTCACCTCATGATGCATGATAAAAGGTTAAGACATTTAACAAATAAGCTCCCCTGAAACCCATACATGTTAACCATTTCTGAATCGTCAATTCAGTTTCAATCTCTATGTAATGATTACTGATGAAAGAAGCGACAAAGTATAACGAACTATGATGTTGAAGTAGACAACCAAACTAGTGTCTTATATCTGTCTATCCACGTGACGTCAAACCATACCTAACCCAAAGTGAATAAGTAAGAACACGCAACACTTGTGACAAATCCTCATCTTCTATGAGACACATAACCAAAGTGATAGCAAATGTGCGCATTGAGCACCATAAGTTTGTAAATCACACACCTTTGCTAGATTCGTCAAGTCTTCGTCACATCATTTCTAAGCAAGAACAAGTTACCTCCTGCTAAAAGGTATGATAAAACACAAACCTGTGAAACTCCACTTCAACTTCAAATAAGTGATAATAAATCATCTTCGTAACCAATTATACCAATAAATATGAGCCTTTAAACTTTAAGAACTGTTAAACTAAATCTAAAATCCAAACAGATAAACACCAAAACAAACTTGTGTTCTGTTGTGTCCATATCCCTATGTGTGTGTCATCCGATGTTCTGTCAAAGGCGGCAGTACTAACCTTTGTTGTCTAAACCGATCAGCTCTAGCAGTATACACCCATTCAAGCATATTAATTCAAAGAAGCCTATGCAGTATTAACCCTGCTATATGCTAGCAGTACAACATCCATAGCCAGCCCTAATAATCCTAGAGCAGCACACTAACCTTCAAAGATAAGCAGCAGTATAGAACTGCCATTGTCAGTATAAACATCACAACTGGGCAGTACTAATATATGAAAGAACAGTACTAAGTACTACAAAAGCAGTATAAGTATAAAGCTAGCAGTACTACAACTTCATAGCCGCAGTACTAATATCATCCCTTTAAATAAAGCATACAAAAATTTCAACTTTGTTTTAGCTTTGTCAATTAAACATTGTTGAGGCTGCTAATTCTTCAGGGGGGGGGGGGGGGGTTACAAGAACCAAACATCAATACCATTACCAGAAGTGTTAACGAACCCGCGATAACTGGCAGTATTAAACTAGACTAGAAGCAATAATAATCACAACCAGCAGTATTAACCAAGGACAACAGCACACCAATAAACTGTCCACTATGGGTGGTTGTCTTACAACAGTAGAAACGAGGAAGCGCAAGCAGTATAGAAAATATAACGACTGTTTAAGTATACTTTTATTAAGTATTCATAACGACACATATTAGCGACACTTTGTATGTCACTAAACTGTTCGACAAAATTCATCATTTTTCACCAACACTAATGAATTCTTATCATAGAATAAGTGTTCAAAGACGCGATGAATTATGTACCAAGTCAAAAACAATTTTAAACAAACTGCTTGTAATCGAATTAGGGTTGCATAAAAAACCGCTAATATCACCAGATCGACATGATAACAATACACAGAAAATTCATACCTCATTTCCTTCATAATAGCCGACACCAAACACCTTGTAGATCCTAGATCATGAGCCACGAGCTCTGATAACACAATTGTGGAATCATTTTTAGCTCTCTCCTAGGAATATGTTTTAACAATAATTAAAACTATGCAAACAATAATATAAACAACAGTATATCATCAAACAAGGTATTTATTCCATACTTCCCCTCTTGCCCCAATCTATACCTTGGGCAACTACTAACTATCCTAACTAACTATTAGTCCTAGAGACGTCTACATCTCTAGGTTGTGCATACTCAAATCTATTTGCCTAGGACTCTTTTTATAGGGAGAGTCTAAGATTTACAAAGGAAGTAAAACGAATAAGATATAGAAACTAGATAAATCTATTTCAATCTTTCCCTAACTTTTCTTATAAATTCTTTGACCAAACTTCAAGAAATCCTTCATGCTCTCCACTAGCTTGTAGAATTCCATAATGTCGACTTTGATCCTTTTGTTTCATTCTGTTGCTCTTTTGTATCATCAAATCTGTAATTCCCAACAATCTTCCCCTATTTGATGATGACAAAACAAACAATGTTCTTATATGAACTTCCCCTGAAGTTGAGAAAGTTGAGATCATGGATCTCCCTAAATGAAACAAAATCTTCCTTTGTAAACTGCTAACTGCTTCCCCTTAACTTAAGATCTTCTTTGTACCATGCCACACCACTGGATCTATAAGTTTGCAATCCTGTAAATTTCTTTCCCTATTTTGGTCATAATCAAATAGGAGGGACTTGTATTAAGCAACTTTTATGCTGACCACTACAAACCCAAATCACACTTCAATCAAGGCCATCTAACACCCACAAAATTACCCACCATTAAGCACAATAAGAAAAATGAACTTGAGTAGTAGAAACTCACACTAGCAGTAGTAATAATGATTAGCAGTTGTAGAAACCTTCACCTCAATGATGCTTGTAAATGGTTAAACATTTTAACAATAAGCTTCCCCTGAAACCCATATGTTAACCATTTCGTGAATCTTCAATTCTGTAGGCTTTATGAAATGATCACTGATGAAGAAAACTAAGTATAACGAACTTGATGCTGAAGTAGAACAACCCAAACTTGTATCTTATATCTTATACTATCCGCGTGACGTCAAACTCATACCAAGACCAAAGTATAAGTAAATCGCAACCTCTTAACAAAATCCTCATCTTCTATGAGGCACATAACCAAAATGATAGCAAATGTGAGCATTGAGCACCATAAGTTTGTAGATCACACACATTTGCTAGATTTGTCAAGTCTTCGTCACATCATTTCTAAGCACGAACAAGTTACCTCCTGCTAAAAGGTATGATAAAACACAAACCTGTGAAACTCCCACTTCCAACAACAAATAAGTTGATAATAAATCATCTTCGTCACCAATGTATACCAATAAATAGAGACCTTTTAAACATTAAGAACATGTAAACCAAATCCAAAATCCAAACAGTAAACACCAAAAACAAACTTGTGTTTCTGTTTTGTCCAATATCCCTCATGTGTGTGTCATCCGATGTCTGTCAAAGCTGGCAGTACTAAATCTTGTATGTCAATACCGATCATCTCGATAGCAGTAAAGCACCATCAACAGTATTAATTTCAAAAGAAGCCTAGCAGTATTAACTGCTATATGCTAGCAGTACAAACATCCATAGCCAGCACTAATAATCATAAGCATCATCACTAACCTTCAAAGATAAGGCTAGCAGTATTAACTGCCATTGGCAGTATAAACATACAACTGGCAGTACTAAAGTGACTCGAGAACAGTACTATAAAGTACTCAAAACAGTACAAAGTATAAAAGCTGGCATACTAACTTCAAAGCCACAGTACTAATTCTTCCCACGTTAAATCAAGCTGTAACAAAATATTTCAACTGTTAGTTTCTTTGTCATTAAAACAAGTGATGCCTGCTAATTCTTCTCTTAACCAAGAACCAAACATCAATACCATTACCAGACGTGTAAACGGAACCCGCGATAAACTTCATAATTAAAATAGACTAGAAGCCAGTCAAAGGTGGCCCTGAGGCTGATTGGCCTGCAGTTTAGGCTTTTTAGCTTATTTTCTTATTTGGTCTTTTCTGACTGTTTTATTTGCTTAATTTAGGTCATGTATGCTTATTAGGTTAGGGTAGCTATTAGTCTTTGCTTACTTTTCATTTTTCTTAGCTTATTTAGTCTTAAAGTTAGACAGTTTTAGTTAAACTTAAAAACCAAAAAAAATAGCTAACTGCCTGAACTAGCTTTTTCATTCATCTTTTTATAGCTTATTTTTCTTTCAATTTTGCTTATTTTATCCTGCATTTGCTTATTAAGTGTTAGTTAGGTCTTAGTTTTCAGCTTGTTTGCATTCTAGTAGCTTTTCAAATCCAAAAAAAGAAAAAAAATATAGCCATTTAGCTTAAAAAGCCCATCTATCTTTGTGCTTTTTCAGCTTATTTATTAAGTTTCATAAAAAAGTCTAAGTTTTAAAAGTGCTTATTTTTGTGTGTTTAACAAGTCCTAAAAGAAAATTTTTGAAAAAAAAGGGAAGGTGGAAGTCTCAGGTGAGCATGGCTCGAACCTGAGACCTCAACACCCTCAACCTTTTAACCACCACACACACAACTATCTGCCCTTGGGACTTCTTCATGTATTCATTTACACAAATTAATATATAAGGGCGTTTTAGCCCAATAAGCCCATACGCTGTTTTCGATTTTTAACAGCTTATTGCAATAAGTTGTGTTGTCCAACTTATTTTTCTAGGATTCCTTATAACTTTAGCTATTTTCTGTTTTTTTTCTTCAGAATTTTATAAAATAGTTCAGTATTTTTTATAATTTATTTTGATTAAAAACTTAAAAAATTCATAAAAAATAAAATAATAATCAGAAAATTTTAAATCATTTTTTTAAAACTTTTTTTTTCATATAGTATCTAGGAAAAATATAAATGTTTTCGTAGGGTCATTTTTGGAAAAGTTTGTTTTTTAAAGAACGAGATTCGTTCCCGTTTTTGTTTCTTCGCTTTTTTAGCTCAAATCACCTCCGTTCTTAATCTAGTTTTTTTAATCTTTCTTTTTATTCATTTAGAGCTTATTAAAAGTAAAAAATAGATTTTAGGATTAAAATTTGAGATTTTAGGTTTTTAACTCGCGTTTTTAGGGTTCCGTTATCATTATTAGGTTTAAATCACTTTCTTGTTATCGTTCTTAGGTGTTTCTTAATCGTTTTTGCATTTTTAATTGTAGTGATAGAAAAACCAATCATACCCTCGTTCCATTCAAGCATCGATTATCAAATCGTCATTCGACTTTCAATTGCACACCTCGTTAGGACTTAACGACCCGAGAAATCAAACTTCCAGAATATATATTGATTCTTTTGTGAATTTTGACTTTTTACCTTGGTCAAGGGCAATTGGTTTGAATTTCCCTAGTGTTATATTATATATATACTATAATACGAATCAATTACTGATGAAGAAAACTAAGCATTACGAACTTGATGCTGAAGTTGAACAACCCAAACTTTTGTCTTATATCTTGCACTATCCACGTGACGTCAAACTCATACCAAGACCAAAATATAAGTAGATCGCAACCTCTTGACAAAATCCTCATCTTCTATGAGACACTGAGTACAACAACGTAACTCCTTAAAGTGATAGAAAATGTGAGCATTGAGCACCATAAGAGAAATCACACACTTTTGCTAGATTCGTCAAGTCTTCGTCACATCGTTTCTAAGCACGAACAAGTTATCTTTAAAGTGTAACACCCACTTTAAGATATGATAAGAACACAAACCTGTGAAACTCCACTTCAACTTTAAATAAGTGATAATTAACCATCTTCGTAACAAAATAAATCAATGAATACGAGCCTTTAAATCTGTTAAGAATATGTAAACCAAATCCAAAAACCAAACAGTAAACACCAAAAACAAACTTGTGTTTCTGTTTTGTCTGATATCCATAATGTGTGTGTCATCCGATATTTGTCAAAGCTGGCAGTACTAACTTCTTTGTTGTCTGATATCGATCAGCTCTAGCAGTATTAACCATTCAAGCAGTATTAATTTCAAAAGAAGCCTAGCAGTATTAACTGCTATATGCTAGCAGTACAAACATCCAAACTAAACCTGGCAGCATTAACTGCTTAACGCTAGCAGCACCAAATATGACGAACAATATTAACTATCACAAGCATCATTAAGTAGTACTGTTCCAATCTCTAGCAGCATAAAGTTTATAGGCAGCAACATTAAGTAGTCAACTGGCAGTATTAACATGTATGAGCAGCACTAATAAAATACCAATAACAACATTAATATGTTATAATCCTGCCAATCAGTAATCTGCTTCTAATCGACTTTAAGATATACAAACTAAAGGAACGAAACCCTTAACCTGCTGTTTCTTTAATCGACCACTGCTACCAAAAATAATAACCAATGCCTTCTGAATATACTTCTTTCTTTATCACAACATATTAATAGATCCCATAAATAACCTGTTGTGATATCATGCCTTTTAAAAACCAAATCTCTAAATTCGTTTTCCAAATAACCATTAGCAGCAGCAAAAGACGAAGTCTTTATGGGAACAAAATACAAGCACTGTATTACAAATCCCATCCCAAAAGCTTTTATAATCAAACATACCTGATGCTATCAAAAACACCTTCAAGCACGACTTGATCTTCTAACACCAGTAACCTTAAGGATACCTTTTTTTCTTTTTCTTTTTTTAAGTATCCAGACGACACCTTTTTAGCGACACTTTTTCTATTACTAAACTGTCACTAAACTTTCTTGTAGGTACGAACCAACTACAAAAATATTAGGGTTTCCAATCGTGTTCTTCATAACCTTCGTCCTTTGAAGATCAACGAACTGCCATCATGAAAACTTTTTGTTTTTATTGAATTAGGGTTTGCAAAAACCCTAATCTTCTTCAAACCTGCTAATCACCAAAAACAAAAAACTTCTACCTTGTTCACTTCATAAACACAACACAAAATCACCTTGTTGATCCTACATATCGAGAGCAACCCGCTCTGATACCAATTGTGGAGTTCTAAATAACCCCTTAGATCGTTGTAGCTTAGTTTGTTTAGAACTTTATCTAGGATAATAACAATGAACATAGAATATATGCATAGCGGAAATAGCATAATGAACAAAGTTATTCAACAAGGTTTTTCATCATTATCTTCACTATGATACATGACTACTACAAGCCCCAATTCTACCTTGATTAATGGTAGAACGTGTTATCTAAACTATAACAAGGAATCAAAGATCCTTGAGGCTAAACCAACCAAACCCTAGGCGTCTACAATAAGACTTGACGCCTAGAACACACACACACTTTTCTTGGTGTTTACATCTTGACACCCTCAAACCTAATAACCTGTATCTCTTTATATACTAGAGATATTAGGTTTTACAAAGGAAACATAATACAATTAGGAAACTATTAAATTATTATCAATCAACATTAAATCTTTCCTATCAACAATTAATAGCATTTCTAACTTATCTTTATCTTTTTAAGCAAGTCATCAATGTTGATCTTGTTTCCTTCTTTAAGGAGATCTTCTGAAATCTTCCATCATTTGAAGAATTCCTCCTTTTTCTTTTAAGTCCTTCATCTTTCATATATTTTGTCTTATCAACTCAAATATAATTCCCAACAACCAGGCTAAGCCAACCGAGAAGCACCTCAAGGAGGTTAAAAGGATCTTTCGTTATCTCTAGGGAACTGTCAATATGGGTCTCTGGTATATGAAAGATTCTGGTTTTGAACTAATTGGATTTCATATGCTGATTATGTGGGATGTAAAGACACCTTCAAGAGCACTTCCGGTGGAACTCAATTTTTAGGCGAAAAGCTAGTAGGTTGGTCATCAAAAAACCAAGATTGTACGGCGCTGTCAACCGCGAAAGCAAAATACGTGTCTCTATCCGTTTGATGTGCCCAAGTCCTTTGGATGCGAACACAGTTAACAGATTATGGCTTTCACTTCAACAAGATTCCAATCTATTGTGATTCGAAATCAGCCATAGCCATATCCTGCAACCCGGTCCAACACTCAAGAGCCAAACACATCACTGTCCGTTACCATTTCATAAAGAAGCACATAGAAAAAGGTACGATTGAACTGTATTTTTTCAAGAATGATTACCAATTGGCCGACATCTTTACCAAAGCCCTTCCGGTGGATAGGTTTGATTATTTGGTTCGTCGCCTTGGTATGCGCAGTTTGTCTCCACAAGAGCTTGAACGTCTTGCAAAATCACAATAATTTCTTTGTATATATTTATCAGAAAAGCAAAATATAAAAATATAAAATCTATAAAAGCAAAATACAAAATAAAAAAAATTTCAAAAATACAAAAAATAATCTTCTCCGACATGTCTCTCGTAAATCTATAACATTTACGCATCTAGAAATATTGATTAATATTAACACGGGTGTATAAATGAAGTTCGAGCGAGAGTTTCAAAAGTTTTCAAAACATGTCTCTTTAAATTTTCTCTACGACTTCTAAGTACATGGCAGCTTAGGACTCGGACTCCAAAGAAAAGAAAATGTTCATTTTTGTACACTTATCCTAAACAACGGGAAGTTCATATCTTCTCGGTCTTGAGCACAGTCATATAAACATTCAAAGTTTGGAATGCTCAAGAGAAGCACTAAGGAAATGATAATTAATAAGATAAATATAAAATCATTTTCCGTCGGAGAAAATTTATTCGCATGAATGGTTTGAAACTTTGTAATGTTGACAATACATAAGAATTGTCAATGTTGATGATCAAGAACATTAAAACTTTGTTTTTCGAAAAAAGTCCCCCTCCAAAAAGTGGACCAATTCGGAATTGTTGGTCTTTTGAAAACATTGTGAGGGTTGGAGTGTTGATCACACAATTTTGAAGACCTTTTGACACTTTCATGGTAGAATTTCTTGCAAAATAAAAATATTCGTGTTCAACTTTTTTGAAAACCAAAATGTTAGAGGACTCTCTTCTAACGCTAGGGTAAGGCACTGGATACGTAATCTTTCTGTTTCTAGAGCTAAAAAAACAATAACATGTTTGTTAGTACAACTTAGACCGAGAAACGTTTATTTTCTCGTTGTGAGGATAAGTTATAAACCTTCCTTTATTTGAAGTCCGGGTTATGTACTGACATTTGCACATAAGCCATTTAGAAAATTAGAAATGACATGTTTGAAATATTTTTAAACCTCTCCGTCGAATTATTTACACAAGTGTCATTGTTAATCCGGACATTTCTAAGCACGTAAATGTTATCGATTCCAAGAGACATGTCGAGAAGAATCTTTTTGGAAATTTTCTATTTTTCAGATTTTGTATATATATATATATATATACCTGTTGTCCTCAGCATTGCTATGTGAAGGTGGAATAGTAATTCCAACTCTTGTCGTGATGTAGCTGTCTTGTTTGCTTAAGGAACAACTTTTGGAACCCCGCTTTGGAACTTGCATGTTTTCATTGCTGTTGTCTTGAATTCCGAGTTCTGAACGGTTATGATCAAAAGTTATTTGATGAAGAATGAGGCTTGAACTGCGTTGTTCAAACGTCATTGCCATGAAGACCGAGGCTTGATCAGCTGCGATCAAACGTCTTTTAATGAAGAACGAGGCTTGAACTGTGTTGTTCAAACGTCTTTGCCATGAAGACCGAGGCTTGATCTGTTGTGATCAAACGTCTATGCTGAAGATTTCATCTTTTGTGAAACCATTATGCACTGGTATTTTGCTTTTTTTTAAAAAGATCTTAGTAATTTCAGCAACCATACTCTGAGATTTCCTGCTTTTTCATTGTCTAGTGCATCTGATTAGTGTCAATTCTTTGTTGCTTTTGACCATTGATTGGACGTACCTGCACTTTAAACCTAGAGTGGTTTGCATGCATGAATATGATAGATATTCTGCGCGGGTTCACTGTCAACCTTGTCCATGCAAGAGTTGAATAACTTTCCTGTAGGAATCCACCTAAGACGAACATTACTAAAGATTCTACCCGTTGGTTTCCACCTAAGACAAGATCTAGGATTCATTGTTTTCTCAAGGATAGTGGTAGTCTTTTTGTTTGAGAACCTATGTCCTGTGGGGATCTGTCTTTCTGGTTTCTTAGATGCACTTGACTTTTCTACGGGCATATATCTCTTTGTTGTCTTATGGGATTTTGCATCCTTATTCTGTGCAGAGGCACGAGGATTTAACCTTGAGAGGTATTCTAAGACGCATTCATCATGATTTGCACTGTAAAGGCACTTTTTGCATGTAGGACATTGCAAGTCATTGAACTTTAAAAAAGGCTTTTGTTTCCTATGTTCTCCTAAGTGAACATCTTTGTTTGAAACCCAACTACTCATTGATACTTGCCAATTCCTAGGTTTTAGTTTGCAACCATTAGTAGTGTTGGGTAATCTAGCAGGATCAATCATACTAGGTTTTCCATTCACTTCTTTGTCTTTCTGAAGTTGTGCACTTTTCTTAGCTTTCTCTAGGTAGTAGTTATGAACCATGTCATTTGAGCCTACTTTTTCCCTTGGTGACTGATGTGACACATGCTTTGGGCAATTCCTAGAGGGGCCAGGTGCAATCACATTGGTGTTTCGAACTGCTTGTTTTCTTATCTAAGGCAAATTATGTTGAGTGACTTATTTAAACAAACCATCCGACACATTAGTTTTATTAACCGACTGTTTCGTTTGAAAACTTCTCATTTCAGGAGAATTTGAAAAAGGAGTCGGTTTTCCTAAAACTGATGGTTTTGGAATTCGTTGAGCATTTGGTTGTCGAACAACAGATGGTTTATTAAACTGAGTTTCCACAGACTTTCCCTTGCAGTTCTCGATGAGTTTCTTTAACTCACTTATGGCTATGTTCTTGTCTTGCATTTGAGCTTTCAAATCTTGTATTTCATGATATTGTTCACGTTCTTTTCGAAATACATTAGATCCGTTTTCTTTGCAAACTGAGTTGTTTTTCATTTGTTCTTTACATTGTTGTAAAGCAAGTTCAAGAGAAATCGAGTGTTTTTCAAGTTTAGAAAAACTTTTTAACAAATTATTATGAACTTCTTTGTTAACAGATTCAGTTTGTTTCGAAAGCTTTTGTGCAAGACATTCACATTCTTTGACTTTATGAAGATATAAGCATTGCAATTCAGTATTAGCATTTAAATCAGACAGAGAATGCAAATACGAACATGTAACATCTTTAGACACACACTCTTCGAGAAGTAGATCATATTTTAATCACACGGTATTTCAAAAACTAAGTGTTTATTATTTAAAATAAGGGGAGAAAATGTATTTAAAATATGATCTATTCGACTCAAAGTGCTGAATAGTAAGAAAAGGTTTTATGGTTCGATCTTATACCCAACAACATCTTAATTTCACGACGAATCTGAAGTCATAAGGTGGTTAGGTTAGGAATCAATCCTATGATCCAACCAGAACCGGAGGATCTACCCAAGGATAATCCAAAGTTAGAAATAGCAGTCCTTAGGTATGATTGGAGATGAATGTATATGGGAATAATGCCGACTAAGATTGAGCTAACACTGGAACAATCACAACAAGGTGTTAGTAATGACGTCAACAAACGATTTTTCTACATTGTATTCTAAACTCTTTTGCGCGTTCCAACTGATTAAAGATACTCCAGTGAGGGTGCTTGGAAATTTGCATAAAGACTATTATGTCTGTGTAATCATATGGTTTCACTGTCTTTATTCAATTTTGATCTACTCTCATTTGCAAGGAGTCATGGTCTTTCCTATTGGGTGCCAAATCTGTTTGCAAGATCAGAAGTATCATATGGGATTCATACAACAAGGCTTTTCAGATTGAGCTTCTGAGGTACCTTGGATTAGCAAATGTTGGTTTACCATTATATGTGAGCATTGGGTGCTAACATATGAATGGTCTGATGACTGATTCCGAGTGTGAACAATTTCATTCAATAAACTTTTATTGTTTGGTCACATTTCAATTCATCTTGTCATTATGTTTTTCTTCCTTAACCTGTAAATCCGAAATGACGTTACTTTTTCTCTCTTTGAGTTGGACATTCAAATTGTGACTTTGTTAAAAGGACTCTTTTTACTAACTCATCGTGTTTTTGATTGACATAAACTAAAATTTCATAGGCTTTTAGTTTTTAAACCTTCTTTTTGTCAATGTCTTTACGAGCTATAGTCCTAGAGTTTCATTTAACTTTGTATGAAGAAATGCATAATTAATCGTTCCGGTCATTAAGGCTATCTGTACATCTACAAGCTCATTCTGTTTGTTCTGAAGTGACAATAGATCAACTATCCCGACAAACTAGTTGCCTCACCCATAGCCCTTACTAGTTCTCAAGGTTAGTTTTGCACTCCTCTAGTTATAGAGTCAATGTATGTGTTTGCTTTTATAATTGCTTCAATATCGTTTGTTTTCCTCTCAGTATCAGAGTTAAGTTTACCAATTAAATTTAGCTAGCGCAACACGCTCATCAGCACTTTCTGCAGTATTATTCTCGATTGTTATCTTTCATTGGCAAAAACATTATATTATCATTGTTTTGTACCTGTTTTCCATTGGCTGTTCAGTTGAAACTGGTTTCTTCTGGTAAGGACCTTCCTGATATTTTGCCAATGAAACTATAATGTGCTGCTAATTCTGTTCATCATTCTCTTCATCGTGTCCACTAGCACAATTAGCTTGTGCTCAGGCTTGACCAGTTAGGAACACCGTGCTCTGCGTGTTTGCACATCTTCCTACTTTTCTTGTGATACGGAGTAGTCTTTAACACGCTTTGGCTTCCTGCATTCCTTTGCATAGTGGCCAAATCCCTTGCAGTTAAAGCACTGTATCCCATTCTGTTGCACTACCTGACTTCCTACAGTTTCCCTAGCCCCAGCAACTGTCATTGTCCTTTGATTCCTAAACTGCCCTGACTGATTGTCGTTGTTATACCTTGGTGTGGTATCTTCAGTCTTGTTCTCGAAGTTTGAAGAAGTTCGAAGGTTGTTGTTAGTAGGTTTGTAGAGCCTTTTGAAATACTTTGCAAGGAGTGCCAAATTCTTTTGCATATCCTTATCCCTTTGAGCTTGTTCAGAATCACTGTCTTCTTTAGACACTAACTTAAATTAAGGTGTAACTGGTTTGGCGATCTCTTTGCCTTTGTGTCTGGTAGATGCACAAGGTCTTGTAGAAGATGATGTTGCATTAGATCTTTGAGGTTGGTGCTTGATAGTAATTATCTGAATATGGTTGAGCAGCCGCAAGAAGTGCTAATGGATTTGCACTTTTAGCTATTCTCTCAGCACATATATCATTAACTTCATTTTAACACTACTTCAGAATGTCAAAAAGTGTGTGATATGAGATGGTGTCTATTTCTTTTGATTGCTTGACAACCGTCACAAATCTTGACCATTCTGGTTGAAGTTGTTGAAGAAATTGAACATTCACTTGCATTTGGTAAGTTACTTGCAAGTTGTTCCTTCTCATTCATTCATCCGTTTATAAAACCGTGAGTAATACGACTCCATTAATTCTCCATCTCGAGAAGTAAACTTCCTAAATTCCTAGAACAGATTGGTCTTAACATCTTGTACGTTCAATGATTCACCCTGTTGTAGCCTTTCAATGGCTATCCACATCTCATTCTACTGTTTACAAAGCATAACAGTGGAATATGTATCCATCTCCAATACCGTTAAAAGCAAGAAGAAATTACTTTTTTCTTTTTCAGACAGAAGTGTTCTTTGTTCTCTGGAGTCATGTTCAATATGTTTCAAATTGTTGTATGTTGTTGTATTGCAGGATTTACCCTTTCCCGTTGCAGAACAGCTTAACTAGTATCAGTAGATTGGCACGTAAGGACCAGATAGTATGCTTTTTCTCAGTCCCTCACCATTTGGTTTCGTGTCAATGTACCGTAGAAAACGTGATCTCTATTGTGAATATCTTCCTGGTCCAAGCATTGGTGGATGATCTTTTGAACTAGCTGCCATGATATTGTTGTGCATTTGACTATCTGTCGAGGATGTGTTGACTAGAGTAGACATGATGAATGAATGATTATGAATTATGAAGTGTGAAAGTTGTTGGATCTTAAGTGGATGTGATGTGATTGAAGTTGTGGTTATGTATGCAATTCACGTTCACGGGATTTACACGTCTATGATTAAAACTGATAAATGAATTAACGGGATTTTACAAAATCAATAGAAAACCGTAAATGAATGATTGTTTATGTTTTAGGTTTGTTTGTTGTTTGAATAGTCGTTTAAGTCCTTTGTTTATGGTTTATATTGATGTTTGATTAGGTTTGTTAAGTGTCAATTAAGGTCCAAAGTCTAATTTGCCTATTTTGAAATATTACTTAAAATAATAGCAAATCGCCTCCTAGACATGACCAAACCGCCACTTAAAATAAGCCAAACCGCCACTGAAATCCTAATCAAACCGCCGGCTAAATATCACGCAAACCGCTGCCAGTTTTTAATTATCAAACCGCTGCCAACTTGAACAACTCGCTGCCAATATAATATTCAAACCGCTGCATAATATTAAAAGAGCAAACCGCTGCTGAAGTTGACCAACTCGCCGTCTAGTAAAATAATCAAACTGCAGCCAAGTTTTTGACTCAAACCGCTGCTTACATAGGCAACTCGCCGTGTACACAGTTAATCAAACCGCCATGTATTTATGTTAACTCGCCGCCTAAAATTTTTTATTCAACTCGCCGTGGATTTGGATTTCGGGCAGAGTAACATTTCCTTTTGGTCAATTTAATAAGCAACTCGCCTTATCACCTACGCAAACCGCCACTAGAGAAGGCAACTCACCACCTAATTAAGCAACTCGTCGGGTTAAAAATTTATTATATAAAACACAACTCACCTTTGGTCAACAAACCGCCGTTGACTTTTTCCTTCAAATTGTGGATCTTGTCCCCTACTTCACCAATCCGCCATGATGAACACCAAGGACGAATTTTGCAAATTAACTTCTAATGAGATTATGAACCACGAAATAAGGCTAGTACATGTAATATATAGATAACATATGAAGTTTAGACTCACAACAACATGTATATCTTTGTGGATCTCCCAAAATTAGGCAACTCTCCACGAAGAACATAAAATAATTCGAACATTTTTGGCTTTGATTTCGAACTTGAGCCTTGTTAATCACTTGTAGTGGCAACACATGAACTTCTTTAGCATTAGTAACAAGAAAAACCACAAGATTAACCAACAAATTAAGCCCAAATAAGCTTTTTGAGCCGTGGGCTTTTAGAACCAAAATAAGCCACAAAATTTGCTAATCAACCACAAGAATCAAACACAAATCCACCCTTGAAGCTCTGATACCAATTGTAGGATCCTTTTAACACATACACTTCATATCATACACAGATCTAGATCAAGAAATATAGAAAGAGAGTGAGATGATTTCCTAGAGAGAGAAATAAGAGAGAGAGATGAGAGAGTTTAAAGAGAAAAATGGGAAAAGAAATTATTTAGAAAAAATCAACTCCTTACTTTTCCAAAGAGGAAAAGTTACTTATATACCCCGACACATTAAGTGACGTTCGGGATATTTGACTAGGACCCGGGCTCGGGTTTTGCTTGGGATTAAACCCGAAACATATACAATATTAGATTAACTATCGAGCCCGATTCCTGATACTTTCCTATTACAACGTTAACTAATTGATTGACCGAGACTAAAATACATAATGAACGAACTTCATGTTCGACTCAATATTTTGAGGCTAACAAGGGTCTTAACAGACATTGTTGCGTTCAATCCTTCTGCGAAAAGCGATTACATTTTTGCTTTGCAAGAGCTTTAGGATGTGAACTTCTCCTTGCTAGCTGAGCTGAATTCTAAAAAGGATGCGAGCACCGATACTTTAATGAACATTCTTTGTCTGGACGAACCTCTTGCTGAAAGACTTGGTTTAGATGAGTCACAACCTCATGTTGACCAATTGTTGGTCCCCATCCATCATTCACCGGACCGAACTGTCATTGGTGCCACCTCCCTGTTATTTTCCCTGGATGTTTCCCGTAACCGAGTTCAAAAAATCAGGGAAAATATTGCTAATCATAGGTCAGTCCTTCATGATGTGTTTGTTACTTTAGTTGAGCCTTTATCCTCTGCTGCTTTTAAAGGTACAGAAGGTACTTCCGGTACTGCTCCCGAGACTACCACGGCCTTATCCGTTACTTTTGCTTTCAGCTCATTTCATCTTATTCCACAAAGGATTATGGATGTGTTCTTCGCGGTTGGTCAAGAAGGTACGGTGCGGTATGGGCAGACAGGAATTGTATAAAAAAATCTCAGTGCAAGGTGCGAATGTTAACCCTTTCCCTAACGTTGAGGATGCGGAGCTAGATATCTCTTAGTAGCTTGTTATAATCCCTGGGCTTGGTCGCATGTGACCTTTTTGTTGTAGCCTCTTATGTATGAACAATTTTTCTAAGTGTTTTTATCCGTTTTGAGTGCCGCGGTTGCTTGTTGACCTTTTTGAGTGCGGCAACTTACACTTGCATAATTTATAATGTCTCAGTGTTTAACCTTGACCTTGCTATCTTTTTAATGTTATGATATATTTATTCTGATAGTCTTTGTTTGAATATTTGTGGGTTATTCTCCCTATACTGGGTTTGCAATACCTCTTATGTATAATTGAGTTAATTTTGAGGTTACTCATCCTTTTGTTATGCGGAATAACGTTGATTGGGTCATGCCCTAGTGTGCGCGTCTTAATCACATACAGAATAACTTTGCAAAGTAAAGAATGGAAAAAGTTTAAAGCAAAATTTGTGAAGGTAGCTAGGCTTTACTTTTTATTGAAATTTCAAAAAACAGTACAATGCATAAAATAACATAAATTGAAGTGCATTATCCCCACTGCGGAGTCCGCATGGGTGAAATGCTTACATCTTGTGCACGTAACACTTCTTGAGGTTGCTGATATTCCAAGTCCGCGGAAGTTGCTTTCCGTCACGGTCTCTTAACTTGTATGCTCCCTTCCCAAGTGCTTCCGTTACCTCGTACGGTCCTTCCCATTTAGGGCCTAGCTTCCCTGTGTCCTCCGCTCGGCTTGCATCATTGTTGCGGTATACAAGGTCTCCTGGTTTGAAACTTGTATTTTGAACTTTTGCATTATAGTATTTTTCCATTTTTGCTTTACTCTTAGCTTCTCGTATTGCTGCTTCCTCCCTTCTTTCTTCCAAGAGGTCAAGGTTGATTTCTAAAGCTTCATTGTTTTGTACCAGGTCTACTTCCGCTGTTCTGATTGTAGGCATGCCTATCTCTGCTGGGATGACTGCCTCCGTTCCGTACGTTAATGAGAACGGGGTGTCTCCGTTGCTAGATTTTATCATTGTGCGGTGTGCCCATAGAACATGAGGGAGTTCTTCCATCCAGTTCTTGCTTCTTGCTTCCAACCTTGCTTTTATTCCTTCACCCAAGCTGCGGTTTGCTCTTTCTACGAGCCCATTAGTCTGCGGATGTTTTACAGAGGCAAAATGCTGATTGATACATAGTTTTTCGCACCAGTCCTTAAATGGATCGTCTCGGAACTATTTTCCATTATCTGAGATAATCTCTCCAGGAAGTCCGAACCTACAGACAATGTTGTCCCATATGAATTTTTTGATCTGATTGCCCGTAATGGTCGCGACTGGTTTTGCTTCAATCCATTTTGTGAAGTAATCCATGGCTACTATTAAGAATTTGACTTTCCCTGGGCCTTTCGAAAAAGGTCCGGCTATGTCAATTCCCCATTTGTAAAATGGCCACAGAGAAGTAATTGGGGTTAGTTTCTGCTGTGGATTCCTTGGGATGGGTTTATGAACTTGACAATCTTGGCATGCTCTTATTAACGCTCTTGCGTCTCTGTGCATGGTAGGCCAATAGTAACCGGTCCGCAAAGCCTTGGCCACGACGGATCGTGTACCTGCGTGCATGCTACAAGATCCTTCATGTATCTCTCTTAGAACATAGTTGGCTTGAAGTGGCCCTACGCACCTTAGCCATGGGCCGAGAAAAGATTTCTTGTAGAGGATCCCATTAATAACGGCAAACCGCCATGACTTGCGTTTTATTGCCCTTGCTTTCTTCATATCCGCTGGTAGAGTTTCCTCCGCAAGGTATTTGTAGATAGGAGTCATCCAGGTGTCTCCTTCTTCTTCTACCACCGTCAATACTTCTACTTCACTGATGGACTTTTCTTTTAATTCTTCGACCAATACTTGCTTACTTAAGTGCGCAAAGCTCGTAGAAGCTATTTTACTTAGAGCATCAGCTTTTTTGTTTTCACCTTATAAGGGGATTTTTTGTTTTTTTAATGTGTAATGCCTGAAGCCGCTTGTAAGTGCTTTTACTTTTTCCAGGTAACGGACCATGTCGGCCTCCTTTGCAACATACGTTCCGTTCACTTGATTGGCCACTAAGCGTGAATCCACATTTGCTTGAAGGTTTTTCACACCCATTTGTTCCGCTATCCTTAGTCCAGCAATCAAAGCTTCATATTCTGCTTCGTTGTTTGTTGCATCAAATCTGAACCTTAGGGCGTAAGTGAACTCCATCCCTTCTGGGTTTATGAGTAGGGGTGTAAACGAGACGAGACAACTCGCGAGTTACTCGAGATCGACTCGTAAACTACTCGAAATCGACTCGATCTAAACGAGTCGAGCTCGAGCTACTCGAGTATATTTTCGAGTCGAGTTCGAGCTTCATAATACTCGGCTCGTGAAGCTCGCGAGCCTTATCGAGCTTCATAAATCGAGTCGAGTCGAGCTTCATATGGCGAGTATTTATCGAGTTCGAGCATGAAATGTGGAAATAATCAAGCTCGAGTCGAGTTTCGAGCTTGAGTTTTATATAACGAGTCGAGCTCGAGCTCGAAATATAAAGCTCGGCCGAGCTCGAGCCGAGTTTCGAGCTCGAGTTTTAGTATTCGAGTCGAGCTCGAGCTTGGCAGTACTCGGCTCGACTCGGCTCGTTTACACCCCTATTTGTAAGTAATAGTCGTGCTCCAGAACCATCCGTGCAGGAGGATCCGTCCGTAAACAAAATCCATGGCTCAGGGAGCTCCTCTTTCTCTTCCACCGGAGTATCCAGAGAGTCATCTTCTGGTATTTTGACTATGAAGTCCACTAATATCTGTCCTTTGACTGATACTTTAGGCCTGTAATGTATTGCATATTCTCCTAATTTAAATGACTCCAACTTCTGTAGCCTTCCTGCTACTTCCGGTCTTGATAGTATCTGCTGTATAGGCTGGTCCGTGATTACTATTATTGGATGTGCCTAAAAGTACATTTTTAGGCGCTTACTAGCATGTACTAAGGCCAACACCAACTTTTCCATCGACGTGTAGTTTAGTTCCGGACCTCTTAATGCCCTGCTAACAAAGTAGATGGGCATCTGTTTAGCTTTCCTTTCCGTCATCAGGACTGCGCTTACTGTCTCTTTTGCTGCGGCCAAGTAAACAATAAGCTCTTCCTTTTCCATTGGTGCCGTTAGCATAGGGAGCTCAGCTTTTAGCTGTTTTATTTGCTTAAACGCCTCTTCCGCTTCCGTTGTCCAATGGAAATTACTTTTCTTCGTGCATTTTTTTCAAAAGTTTTCAAAGGACCGACAGGGACTTTCTCTGTGATTTGGCCAAGGAACCTATAGGCTTGCGAGTTTTCTGTTTATCTTTTGCACGTCCTTTAGTCATTTTGGGGGATGGGAGATTAGACAGCGTCCACCTTTTCTTGGGACACACCTTTCGCCCCTTAGAGTTGACTTTGTATCCTAAGAACATTCTTTCTTCCACCCCAAAGGTACACTTTTTAGGGTTTAGTTTCATGTTAATTTCCCGTAGAGTTTTAAATGTTTCTTCTATGTCTCTGACTATCTCGTCTTCCGTGCGGCTTTTGATGACAAGGTCATCTATGTACACTTCCAGATTTCTGCCAATTTATTTATAGAACGCTTTATCCACTAGACGTTGATAGGTTGCCCTAACATTCCTCAGACCAAAAGGCATTTTTGTATAGCAGAATATTCCTTGGCTTGTGATGAATGCGGTTTTTTCTTCTTTGATCTTGACTTCCAGTGCCCGCCTTCGCTATCCTCACTTTCTGAGAGAGCTTTTGTGTATTTTGAATGGGAGTTCCGGCTGTAGCTGTCTGAGTGTGCGGACACATTCTTCCCCCTACTTCCTAGCCTTTTAAACACGCCTCCTTCTTTCGACCTCTGCCTTGGTGATCTTGACCGCTCACGTCTTATTCTTGAGAATACACTAGTTCTTGGGCTACAGGAGTGCCTTGATATGTGTCTTTTTTCGTGTTCCTTAGTGTCAATCGTTTTTGACTCGGAGTACCGTGATGTTTCAGAACATCCTTCGAAGTTAAGCCGGGATTTTAGTTCCTTTAGATTTTCACTTTTCTCTTTCTCCCGATTAAAACTTTTTCAGCTATGATTGGTAAAATCTGATGATAGTTCCTGTCGCAGTATTCCCGTAAGGCTTCATCGGAAATAGGCCTGCTTGGATCTTGCGGAACTGGCTCCTTCCCCAGTGTATTCCTCACGAGGGACGTGGGCTGGCTAAGGAGATTTTATTCGTTGGTACTCATGGTGAGTATTTTAGGAAAGACGGTTGTATTCGTGTCCCATGGATGGCGCCAACTTGTTAGTACAAAAAATGTTATGGGTTTAGAGGATGGATCTAAATGGTTATTGGGCTGGGCCAATGGACGTGATCTTGTACTAAATCAAGTGATGATGATGGTTTCCTGCACAAATAAAGACAAACCGTTAGTCTTATCGTGGGGATGGACCCCACGATTAGACTCTGGCGTAAGAGTAAGTATTCATGTTTTATCAGAGAATATCAGAGTATGTGTATGTGTAGAATGTAGTCAGAAAATCATACCTTGTGGGGTGTCAGAGTACCCCTTTTTATAGGTGAGCCAAATATTATGTTTTCCTAATATTTCGCTCATTTTTGTTAGTGGGCCGAAGTGGGACCCTTATCGGATAAGGGTCCACAGTAATCGTGTTTTACGGACGTAGGCCCCTTTCCGCGGATGTTGCTTGGTCCACGAAAGGCCTATCACGTCCGTCTTATTTCTACCGGGTCGTGCCAGCACGGGACTGGGCTTAACTTTGGCCTATTGTGCTTTGTGATTGTCTTGTTGGGCTTGAGCCCATGTATAATTTATGTAATCCAGGCCCGGAGGTCTGTTACACGTATTATACGTCATCAGTTTCAAAACATAAATTTATATGCAAAGCTCTACAATTTGTTAGTTATGAAAAATTCAAATGAAGAACCGTATAAATAATTAAAAGAAACATACGTACGTTTGAAGCACTTAACCAACACTCTGGTCAATTTTTTGAGTTAAATAAACAACAAGGAACTTTCATTCGTATTTTAAAAAACATGCTAACCATCATTGTTGATGAAAGAAGTGAGCCCACAGGGTTTGCTATCTTCTTCTCAACCATTTTTGGTTTCCCGACATTTC